>CAUYQG010088916.1:0-15011 GCA_963574415.1 Tarsius wallacei | reverse complement strand
CAATTCCCTAAGTCTTTTATTTTTCTTTATTTTAAAGATGTGGTCTTGCTTTTCCAGCTTCCTTAGATGGCTTGTTAGGCTGTTAATTTGTGATCCTTTCATTTTCTTCATGTGGGTTTGTAGTGATATAAGTTCCCCTCTTACTACAGCTTTCAAGGCGTCCCAGAGATTTTGGTAAGATGTTTCTTCATTTTCATTTGTTTTTAGGTATCTTTTGATCTCTGTTTTGATTTCATCATTGACCCAGGAGTTGTTTAGCATCATGCTGTTTAGTGTCCATGTCTTTGTGGAACACAAAAGAATGGAGGAGTCGCGATCCTAATTTTAGACAAAATACTATTTAAACTATCAAAAATTAAAAAAGATACAGAAGGCCACTACATAATGATAAAAGGTTCACTCCGTCAACAAGAAATATCTATCCTAAACATATATGCACCCAACATAGGAGCGCCAACTTTTCTAAAGCGGCTTCTGGGAAAACTGAAGAAAGATATCGACTCTAACACCATCATAACTGGGGATTTTAATACCTCACTCACAACCCTAGACAGATCATCGGGACAAAAAATTAGCAATGAGATCTGGAACCTCAATGTGACTCTTGACCAAATGGACTTAATCGATACCTACAGAACACTCCACCTAAAGACCACAGAATACACATTCTACTCATCACCTCATGGAACGTATTCTAAGATCAACCACATACTTGGCCATAAATCAAGCATAAGCAAATTTAAAAGGACCAAAATTTTACCATGCACCTTCTCAGACGACAGTGGAATAAAAATAAACATTAACACCAACAAGTTCAAAATGGGCAAAAGATATGAACAGACACTTCTCAAAGGAAGACATCCGAGCAGCCAACAGATACATAAAGAAATGTTCAACCTCACTAATCATCAGGGAGATGCAAATCAAAACCACTCTGAGATACCACCTAACTCCAGTCAGAATGGCAATTATCAATAACTCAAAAAATAACAGTTGCTAGAGAGGGTGTGGCGAAAAAGGAACACTTCTACACTGTTGGTGGGAGTGTAAACTAGTGCAACCTTTGTGGAAAGCAGTGTGGCAATTCCTAAGAGTTCTAAATATGAACCTTCCATATGACCCCACGATCCCCCTACTGGGAATATACCCTGAAGAACTCATCACTCTATAAAAAAGATACCTGCACACGTATGTTTATCGCAGCATTGTTCACAATAGCAAGAACCTGGAAGCAACCATGCTGTCCATCAAAAGAGGACTGTATTAAAAAAATGTGATATATATACACAATGGAATACTACGCAGCCATAAAAAAGAACAAAATCATGAATTTCGCAGCAACCTGGGTGGAACTAGAGTCTATAATACTGAGGACCTCTCACAGAAACAAAGAACTGAGTATCACATGTTCTCACTCACATAGTAGACCTTGATCATCTAACGTATTACCATAAGGACTGACAGTGGTGGGAAACTATGGGGGGGTAGTGGTGGGGAGATGGGATTAATGGTAGTAAATATCTGTCTGGTGACGGGGAGACACCTCTTATCAACAAGGGTGCCTGAACGAATCATATTTGTATACCTAACCCTTAACTGTATCCCACAATATCATAATAAAAACTATTGATTATAAAAAAAATAGAAAAAGCTTACTATGAACATTCATGTACAAATCTTCATGGGGATATATGTTTTTATTTCTTTTCAAATTCTTTTCCAGGTTGGTATGGTAAGTTTGTTTACATTCATAAGAAAATGCCGAATTCTTTTCCAAAGTGGTTGTACAATTTTAGTCTAATTGTAATATATGAGAGTTCTGGTTGCTCCATATTGACTCTAACACATCAGGTGATATTTCTTATGCTGCCATTTTTTGGAAATAATTGATACAGTTGGCATAAACCTCAGTAATACCCTTCAATTCAGTATGGCAAGAAAATTCATAGAGCCAATTCTTAAGATAGGCCAAAATGTATTTCAATAGATGCAATTCTCCGAGGGACTGACAATGTTGAACTTGACCAAAGTCTTATGATTCTGAAAACATTGTTGGTTAAAAAAATTTCTCAGCTGGGCTCGGTGGCTCAGCCTGTAATTCTGCACTTTGGGAGGCTGAGGTGAGTGAATTGCCTAAGCCCGCGGGTTCGAGACCCACCTGGGCAACTTGGCGAGACCTCATCTCCACAATAAATCAAAAATTAGCCGGGCGTGGTAGCGCACACCTGTAGTTCCAGCTACTTGGAATGCTGAGGCAGAAGGAATGCCGGAGCCCAGCAGGTCGAGGCTGCGGTGGCCGGGAGCGGCCACTGCACTACAGTCTGGGTGATAGAGTGAGACTCCAACTCAAAAAAAAAAATTTCTCCAGACCCTTTGTGCTATGGAAGTGGAGTACTGCAAGGATCTGTACTTCCCCATCTGACATAGACAGGACTCACAGATATCCTCCTTGTTTACCTATGACATGGCTAAGCATAGACCCTCCAAATTCCCCTTCTTTGCCTCATAAATGACTAGCTAAACTGCTGATCCCCACTGACAAAAGAGAAGAAAGTACTTATTAACCAAATTTTGGTTAATTTAGTCAATTTTCTCTCCTTCTCCCAGACTGAGTCAGCTCCTTAAGATCCCCTACCAAGAATGGGTTGAACTGAAGGTAAAATATTCATCCCACTTCTCCACACTGACTTCTTTCTAGTCCAGTTTATTCTTCCCTTGTAAATGGTTAAGTAAACTATTCATCCTCACTGATCCGACAGGACAAAGTACTTGTTAGCCAACATGACCAAATTTTAGTTAAGCTTCTCTTCTACCCATGGGACTCTGAACTTCAACCCTACCTCAGCCTGAGCCAACCCTGTCTTGAAGAAAGACCCTATGTAAGCAAACTTTGCTTACTCCTTTCTATAAAAGAACAGATCTTTTCTTTCTCATCTTTTAGATGATTGTAGCTCTTGTGGTCTGAGAGCTCTTGTTGAAATGTCTCTCCCTATTTCAGTAGTCTCTCCCGTCTTGCAATATTCTTTTAAATAAAAATTCTTACCTAAGTCTGGAGTTGATTTTATTTAAAAATGCTTTGGTACAGCTTCATTATAAGTTAAATTGGCTTTTGTGAGAAGCCTGGAAACCTAAATATACATACATTCATTAATTAATTCAATAAGTTTTCATTGAGGCCAGGCACGGTGGTTCACACCTGTAATGCCAGCAATTTAGGAGGCTGAGGTGAAATAATTTCTTGAGTTTAGGAGTCCAAGACCAGCCTGGGCAACATAGCAAGACCCTGTCTCTAAAGAACATCAAAAAATAAGTCAGGAATAGTATTGTGTGTATATAGTCCCAGCTACTTAGGAGGCTGAGGTGGGAGGACTGCCTGAATCCAGGAGGTCAAGACTGCAGTGAGCTGTGACTGTGCCACTGCACTCCAGCCTGGGTGGCAGAGTGAGACTCCAACAGAAAAAATAAATAAACCAAAGTAAAAAAATCTTTATTGAGCACTTACTGCAGTGGTTTTGTAAGGTGTCACTTTGCCCAGGCAGCATAACACTTCCTGGAATTCCCTTTCATGAACATTTTCAGCTAGAGTGGGCCACAAGAGAAAGTTTTATTGGCGATTTGGAGGGCAGAATGGAAGCAGCAGCCATCTTTATAACTCGCTCCTTGATGAGGCAATGGCTGATTAACTCTCTGAGCAACTGTGAGTTTTGAGTCAACTATAATATACATGCTTCCTATTGTCTAACAATACATAATCTAACAAGAGAACATAACCAAACATGCCACATAGAAGGAATTAAATTATTTTATGTATATTTAAAACATGTATTTTCATTTTATTTGGGTCTTGCTTCTACACTGCCTTCAAAATCCAGTTTTTACTCCTTTGCTAAAATCTTATTCAAACGTTAATTTTTCTCAATTGATTCCCCCTGTGGTTTCTCAATCCAAGCAAAATAAATCACTGTCTTTTCTGCAGTACAACAGAATTATGTACATATTTCAATTACAAAACTTGTTACAAAGGATTACAGTTTGTTAATTCCTTCAGGCAAAGCCTCAAATTATTTATTCCTTTATTCTCAATGTTTGTAACAGTCTGATACACATTAAGGACTCAATAAATGTCTGTGCAATGATTGAATGCATAAAATATATTAATGAATGCAATCATTGACTTGGCCTCTTCCCCGAACACGGGACACAGAGGGAGGAGCTTGATCTCACGTCCAGCTGTCAGAATTTTGTTGAGCCTGCTGCCTGCGTTTTATTAAAAACTTCAGCTCACAGTAATGTCTGGAGAAAACAGAGAAGAGCAAATTCTTTAAGACCACCATACTCAGATAGTATATTCCACTTACAAGGTGCAAAGATTCATTCATTTATTCAAAAAGCAAGCTGCAGCCTAAATATTCATGTCCTCCCCCAAATCCATATATTGAAATCCTAATCCCCAAGGTAATGTTACTAAGAAATGAGGCCTTTTGAAATTAGGCCATGAGTCAGCCCTTCTACCATATGAGACCGTAGCAAGAAGGTGCCATCTAATAATCAGAAAAGGAACCCTCACCAAACATTGAATCTGCTAGCACCTTGGATACCTGGCTTTATTTGATCAATAATTTCTCACAGATTTAGCATACAACCCTGTATGAAATTAGTTGCCTAATGTAAGTTTTTCAAATGGAAGAGCTTTGCTTTCTTTTCCCTAAACATAATTCTCAGCACAAAAAAGCTCAGAAATTCTTATTTACCTCCAGCAGGAGTATTTTGATTCATACCACTTTGTTCTCACCTGTGAAGCTGTCTTCTTATACGCTCTCTGCAGATGTCAAAGATGAGAAAGATAGGCAGCAGACTATTCCAGAAGATGAAATATACTATCTGAGTATGGTGGTCTTAAAGAATTTGCTCTTCTCTGTTTTCTCCAGACATTACTGTGAGCTGAAGTTTTTAATAAAATGCAGGCAGCAGGCTCAACAAAATTCTGACAGCTGAACGTGAGATCAAACTCCTCCCTCTGTGTCCCGTGTTCCAGGAAGAGGCTCTTTAATATTGACAGCTTGGTGGTGTGCATTCTGAGGTTCTTTGTCAAGAAGGCAAAACTGCTTTCTACTCCCAAAGGTCCTGCCTTTAATCAGCAACTCTGAGCTGTAAAGCCAAATGGCCAAAAACTGGAACATGCCCTCTGGTGTGGAAATGGCTGCAGTGACCAAAGACTTAGTAACATAACACTTAGTTCCCTTTGCATTTTTGGAAAGACCTCAAAAAAAAAAAAAAAAAAAAGACAGGTACAAACAAGGCCATACTACAAAGAATGGAATAAATGATCTAACTCATCAATGTCCAGGCATTGATGAATGTCTACAAACATGAAGAACACCCAGAATGTTTGTAGACATCCAGAATGTCTACAAACATGAAGAATATCTACAAAGATGAAGAACATGACCTTGCCAAACAGAATAAATAGGCACCAGTGACCAATCCTGCAGTGACAAAGAAATGTGACTTCTTAGAAAATTCAAAATAATTGTTTAAAGACGTTTAATAAACTTAAAGGAAACAAAGAAAAGAAGTTCAGATAAGAATTCTACTAGAGAAATTTATCAAAAAGTTTAAAATAATAATTTTTTGAAAAACACAGTATTCCTGGAAGGGATAAAAAAATGAGAAAACTGAGCAAAGCATCAGAGTGCTTCAACAGTAGAACTGAGCAAGTAGAAAATCAATTAGTGAATTTGAATATAGTCTATTTGAAAATACACAGAAACCAAAGGTATAAAAAATGAATGAAGTACACTTACAAGATCTAGACAATGGACTCAAAAAGACCAATCTAAGAGTTATTGGCCTTAAAGAGGATGCAGAAAAAGATATCAAAGTAGAAAGTTTATTCAAGGAAATAATAACAGGGAATCTTCTAAACCTAGAGAAAGATATAAATATCTGGCACAAGAAGGTCAAAGAACACGAGGTAAATTCAACCCAAATAATAATAACATTATATTATATTGTATTTAGCCATATAATAATCAAACTCTTAAAGGTCAAAGGCAAAAAAGACTCCAAAAAAGAGCAACAGGAGAAAATAAGAAGACAACATATAAAGGAACTTTGATAAAAAAGCACAAGACTTCCAGGTGGAAACTCTAAAGGACAAGAGAATGGGATGACATATTCAAAGTGCTGAAGGATAAGATATCCAACCAAGAATACTGTACCTTGAAAAGCTATTCTTTAAACATTAAGGAGAACGAAAGACTTTCCCAGACAAACAAAAGCTGAGGTAATAGATTGCCTCCACTTCTTATAAGAAATGCTTAATGGAATTCTTCAGTATGAAAGAAAATAACACTAATGTTCAATAAAAAGTAGTCTGAAGGTATAAACTCACTTATCAAAGCAAGTACACAGACAAATTCAGAATACTCCAATGCTGTATTGTGGTGTGTGAAAATGCTTATATTTTTATCATGAAGACAAAAACAAACCTATCAAAATAATAATCGCAACAATTTGTCAAGAGATAGGCAATATAAAAATATAGATAGAAGTAATAATTCAAAAAGGGAGGAATAATATTTTTACATTCTGTGGGCTGTCTCCCTATTCTCTTGAAGATTTCTTTTGCTTTGCAGAAGCTTTTCAGTTTGATGAGGTCCCACTTATCTATCTTATCTCTTATGGTATGGGCTATTGGGGTTTTGATCAGGAATTGGTTGCTTATTCCAATGTCTTTAAGGGTGTCTTCTGCATTTTCTAAGATTCTTATAGTTTGAGGTTTTATGTTTAGGTCTTTGATCCATTTAGAGTTGATTTTTGTGTATGGTAATAGGTAGGAGTCCTGTTTCATTCTTCTGCATGTGGTCAGCTAGTTTTCCCAGCACCATTTACTGAATAGGTTCTGGGCAAAAGATATGAATAGACATTTCTCAAAAGAAGACACACACGTAAAGGCAACCAAAAGATACATGAAAAAATGCTCAACCTCAGTAATCATAAAAAAAAATACAAATCAAAATCACATTGAGATACCACCTAACTACAGGCAGGATGGCCATAATTAATAACTCAAAAAAGCAACAGATGCTGGAGAGGGTGTGGAGAAAAGGGAACACTTCTATACTGTTGGTGGGGGGTGTAAATTAGAACAACCTCTGTGGAAAACAGTGTGGCAATTTCTAAAAGGTCTAAAAATCAACCTTCCATACAACCCAGCATTCCCCCTTCTAGGAATATACCCAGAGGTACACAAAATATTCTTCAAAAAAGATACCTGCTCACATGTTTATTGCAGCACTATTCACAAAAGCAAAAGCATGGAACCAACTGTGCTGCCCATCAAAAGTGGACTGAATAAACAAAATGTGGTACATATACATTATGGAATATTACACAGCCATAAAGCAGGACAGAATTATGGACTTCGCGGCATCTTGGATGGATTTAGAACCTATCATACTCAATGATCTATCACAGAAACTAAGAACTTAGTACCACATGTCTCACTCATAAGTGGACCATGAAATTTTATCTTAATACTACAAGAAAGGGGTTGGCAGTGGTGGAACACTGCCAGTGGGTGAGGGGCACATAACATCAATAAAGGTATCTGATTCTAAACCAGGTGAAGTGAGGACAAGTGGGAGGGCCAAACTTCACCTGTACGTTGGCCACTTATATACCTAATCCTGAATTGTACTCGATATTTTAAAAAATAAAACAAAGGAAAAATACAGAAAGAGGGGAGGGGAGGAATAGAGTTAAAGCGTAGAGTTTTTTTTTTTAATCAATATTTTTTATTGTGATATTGTGGGGTACAGTTAAGGGTTAGGTATACAAATATGTTTCTTTCAGGCACCCTTGTTGATAAGGGGTATCTCCCCATCCCCAGACAGATATTGACTACCGTTAATCCCACCTCCTTCCCCCCCCCCATAGTTTCCCTCCACTGTCAATCCTTTTCTTATAGTATTACAATAGATATTCAAGGTCCACTATATGAGTGAGAACATGTGATACTCAGATCTTTGTTTCTGTGAGAGGTCACTCAGTATTATAGATTCTAGTTCCATCCAGGTTGCTGCGAAATTCATGATTTTGTTCTTTTTTATGGCTGCATATTATTCCATCGTGTATATGTACCACATTTTTTTAATCCAGTCCTCTTTTGATGGACAGCATGGTTGCTTCCAGGTTCTTGCTATTGTGAACAATGCTGCGAGAAACATACGTGTGCAGGTATCTTTTGTATAAAGTGATTTGAGTTCTTCAGGGTATATTCCCAGTAGGGGGATTGCGGGGTCATATGGAGGTTGATACTTAGAGCTTTTAGGAATCGCTACACTGCTTTCCACAGAGGTTGCACTAGTTTACACTCCCACCAACAGTGTAGAAGTGTTCCCTTTTCGCCAAACCCTCTCCAGCCACCCAGTCTTTGGTACTTTGTTACAGCAGCCCAAACAGACTAACACATCATTTTAACTGCATTTTCCAAGTACAAGGAATATCAAATATACCAAGGACATCAGAGGATAACAATGACATTAAGTGAACTCCACCCACAGGACAATAAACTATAAGATCCCATAGTTCTGAAGTTTTGGCAGTGCAGAATTCATCAGAATGAAGAAGCAGAGAAATGTCAAACAGATGAAAAGGCAGTGAGCAGACAATCCCATAGCACTCAAAAAAGAGAGACCCTTGCACTACCACAGATCTGAACTTATTTGAAGATCATTATAAAAAATTCCACAGGTCTAGCTGATATTGGTGATACTTAATATTACTTCTTAAGTGGTTACTTATTAAATGTGAAATTACTTAATTAAGTATTAAATTACTCATTAAGTAGTTACTTAAGTACTAATGAGTGCCTAGTAGTCTACTTTTCTACCATTTTCCTTTATGACTTTAGAAATTGTACCAACAGAGTATTATCAGCCTCCCACTCCTAATAAGAAAAATTATGGAAGACAGGAATTTTCACCATAAGAAGAATTCTGCCTCTGACTAGTACAAAATTAACCTGAGAACTACCAAATGAACAAGTAACCTGAATGATCTTTCCATGCTCTTTTAAGGTGCTAGTAAGTTTAACTGTATCACAAAATTTATCTTTTTTCACTGGACACATCCTCTAGCTCAAGAGAAGTAGGGCTGCACAAGCAAACATACCAACTTTTATGCTCTCCAGTGGACTGCAGGCATACCAACTTGAAGATACACTAGAGGAGCAGGGTGCTCATGAAAACCATCATATTCTTGGGCCCCACCTGCAAATCCCACTGAATATTAATCTTTGTGGGAACCCAGGAGTCTGTATCTTGATAATGCCAATTAATTCTTATACACAGTTAAGTCTCAAGTACTGTAACACCATTGGAGTCACATAGTGAAATTAATGCTTTTATTTCCAGACTCTCAGTCAAGTTGGCTTCCTATAACCCTAACCAGTTGCCCATTTGCTTTAATCCCAGGACTCAACACAATTACTCTGAGACAGGTAAGAGGTTTAGCTCTGCTGTGGGTGTTTAGCATAATTGACTACAACCTAAAAGAACTGTTTTTCAGGACTAACTAAAGGACAGTAGAAGCAGTCATTGACATACATTTTAACATTAAAACTTTCTCTTTTTTAATTTTAAGTTTTAAAGATGTGATGTACAATTCAGGGTTAAGTATACAAATGTTCATTATGAAGGCACCCTTGTTGATGAGGTTTACTCCACATCTTTACCCAAACTTGGCCGGGTGCATTGGCTCACACCTATAATCCCAGCACATTGGAAGGCTGAGGCAAGAGAACTGCTTGAGCCCAAAAGTTGAGACCAGCCTAGGCAACATAGCAAGATCTCATCTCTACAAAACATTAGCCAGGTTTGGTGGTGCATGCCTGTAGTCCCAGGATGAGCCCAGGATGTCAGGGTGGCAGTAAGCCACTGTACTGGGTTGACAGACAGAGATACCAACTTAAAACAAAAACTTTCCAAACTTGCTCTACCTGATGCCTGCTGAGCCAAGACTGCCTCATATTGCATCTTATTGGAAGAGGTCTGAAGTGCTAATCAGCAGGTGTCCAGTGGAACAGAAGAATGCTCTTCACTCAAGAAGAACAAGTCTATGACTGGAGGTTTATGGAATGAGTGTGGATATGCAAACAAAGGCAGCAATGGTAACTCTTCAGAGAGGATCGAGTGTCTGATTCTAAGAAGTCCTGCTCCAACCTTCTGTAAAATATGGCTTTACATAATCAAGTTACTACAAATCAAGGCATCCTCATTCACAAGGCCTAAGAAAACATTTAGGGGAGCTCTTATTTTTTAAATGCAGCAGTTTGCCGCTGATAAATCACACACCTACTTTATGAAATTAAGCAGATCCGCTCCTCTCAAGACATTTAGTTTGAAAAAAGATAGATGCTTTGAGAACTAAGCCATCAATATTCATCTCTGAAAAGAATCATTTGTTTTTGTTAAAGCTGATCTAAATCTAACATCTGATTATAATTTATTTCACTTGAAGTCCTTGGTTTGTTAACGTGAATTCGTTTTTCATCAGTAGGCAGAAAACCACCTTTAAATGTGGTTTTCATTTCAAACAATGCTTGAAGAGTAATTTTTAGGTAATAGTCTTTGGCCTAGGATAAAAGTTATAACATATCGTTACTCGATTTCCTTTCAAGAAATATGGGTGTATATTTATGATGCAAACACAGTGGTCATATTATAAACCATAGCTTTATTCTTATTCCCAGAATTGCAACTTTGGTTAAGGATCAAATTCTATCTCAATTAAAATGAATCTGCTATAATAGCACAGTGGGCCTATATGTATTCATTATCTTGAACAGTTCTATGTTCTCAGCTGCTTTTTGTACTTTGTTTACTTTGGAAAGTTTAAACTCATTTTTCTTCCTAAATTCAAGAAATGTAAATGTCTTGGGCCTAGTTTATTCACCAGTTTTAAAATATTCAAGACTTTCTGAAAAGGTAATGAAAGTTTCTTCTGACAGTTAACAATGCTCTTTCAAATTCTGGATGCTCATGTCCAAGGGACCTATCCTGAAATATACAGTGAAAAAATTCTCTAGAATATCTTTTGATTTTGTAAAAATTTGCTTAGATTAACTTCAGAAATATCTGAAAATAAATTTCTGATTTTCAGTGGTTCAGATATAATACTCAAACACATCCTTTTGTAAATGGTGTATTTGCCCAGGGAATTTTAAGATTTTTACATCAGGTTAAGGTTTTATTATCATTTACATAATTACAATAACTGAAATTCACTAAGATCATAAAAACCAGCAATGATGTGGTGCTTGTGCAATGGTGGAAGTGTAAATTCATGCAACCTCTCTGGTGGTTTATGTAAAGAATAACTGTTTGGTTTATGTAAAGAATAACTGTAATTTCCATAGACTTGACCTGGTAATTATATTTCTAGGAGGCTAAATCCTAAGAATATTATCCTCTCAGGAAAGAAAGAGAAAGAAGTATTTTTATAAACACATTCATCTTAGCAATGCATATAATGAGCAAAAGCAAGGAAAATTCAACATGAGAATTAACAACATTTGGACGTAGGCACTTAAACACTTTAAGGTCATTTGAAACGATGATAACTTACAAAACTCTTTGAGGCAATAAAGAAAAATGATTATAATGAATTATGCAGTAATAAAAAATAAGACATGATTTTAAGTGGGTCATAAAATTACAAGTGTAATATGACTATAAATATTTTCCTTTAAATAAACACACAAAAACTATGGACATTCATCAAAAGGTCAAAATGGGTATGCCACGGAAGAGTATGTATGACACTACATTTTCCTTATTTCCCAAATGATCTTGGATGTAGATCTATGACTTTGAAAACAACCCCTGAGAAAGTATATATACACATATACATCCAAGTTTTAAAAAGTTAAGAGGTATTATAGTAAGTCTATCATATTTTAAATTATCTATTTGTGAGAAAAAAGGGTTACAGTCTACCCCTGAACAATGTGGGGGTTAGGAGTACTGACACCCCATAAAGTGGAAAATCTTCATATAACTTTGAGTCGCCAAAAACTTAATTACTAATAGCCTACTGTTGACCAGAAGCCTTGGTGACTATATATAAAGTGGATAAACCAATATTTTGTATGTTATATGGATTATATACTGTCTTCCTACAATAAAGTAAGCGAGAGAAAGGAAAATGTTATTAAGAAAATCACAAGGAAGAGAAAATATATTTGCTGTTCATTAGGTGAAACGTGTCATCAAAAAGGATTTCATCCTCATTGTCCACAATGAATAGGCTGAAGAGGAGGAGGAAGAGGTGGGTTGGTCTGCTGCTGACTCAGAGGTGACAGGGGTGGCAGAAAATCCATGTATAAGTGGACCCACAGAGTTCAAACCCGTAATATTCATGGATCAACTGTACAAAAAGAATTTTTATTTACATATATATCTAACTAAACCTAGCAAAGAAAAGTCTGATTTTCAAAGGATACTTTATGAGAATCAAAGTCAAAATGAGTGTACAGCACACCACATCTTACTCAAATTCTTCAGTTGTCTGTCTAAGTTAGAATTCTTGCCTTCTAGTAGGTCCTGTGAAGCCTCTCCTCACAGCTTTAACTGCCTTCGAGACAGCCTGAATGTCTCCATTCCCTCGGCCCTGGCTCTTAATAAGCAGTCAGCTTAATTGTACCTACTCAGTGGCTATAAACAGAATTCTACAGCTGTAGGGGTTCCAATTAAGCACCTTTTATGAGGATAACCACAAGCCAACAAAAATGACTTTGAAAAATGGGGTGCTATGTTGCATGTCTGTTATAACAGCAAGGACTGCAAGCTGACTTCTCAAAACAGTGCTGCTGTATGACCTGTGAAAAGTCCCTCACACACATGAGCAGAGGCAATCAGTGCATGAACAGAGGAAATCAGTGCAACAGGACGAGCAAGAGGTTCCCACCTCAATTAGCAAACAATGACTTGAGCTTCAGTGGGATGCATATTGAAGCAATTCTTGACAATCTTTGTCCAAAGAACTTCCAAATATGTAAGGGGTCACAAAATATAGAAAAACACAGATGTTTCCCCACACATCCCTCTTTACTTAGTATTCTGTGAAAGACATTCAAAATCATGGTGGTTAGAGCAGTAGTGTTTTTGGGGGGACTACCAGGTCCCATAAGAAAAAAAAAATCTCTCCTCTTTCTTCTCATTCTTGAAATGGAGGGAAACCGGTCTCAGAACTTTTAGGTAGAGATGTTCCTTGATCAGAACATATACCATGCTGACCTGGTACTATGCCCAAACTCTTTCCAGATAAGAAAGAGGGGAAGGGAAAAAGAACAGGTGGATGGAAGGAAGGGAGGGAGGGAGGAAGGGAGGCAGGGGAGAAATTTTTTAAAATTTATTTGAGGGATTTACAGTTAATGGCGAAAAAACAAAGTTATTGTGGACTATTCTCTAAAGACATTAACTGAAAATCTAGCTGTCCCCAATTTTCTTCACCCCTACCACTGCACCCACAAAAAAGAAAAAATGGACAATGACAAAACAGAGCAAAGAACATTATCCTGATATTAACCAAAACAAATATTCAGCCATGCATGTGTATATATACACATATACATGACAAATATCAAAAGGACTATAGTCAGATAAGGGCAATTAATACCAAAAAATGTGATATTTTTCATGTAATAAACATCTTTGTGGAAATTTTTATTGTACAAAGAAGTTGAAGATATTATAAAATCACATTTATAAAATTATAAAAATGTATGGAGAGCACATAAAGATTTGTTATATTCTGTATCATTCTATATATTCTAGAGGAATAATAAACACCACCTCTTGAGGAACACTGCTAAGCACTACTTTATATGTGGAGACGCTGGTTCTCCTGAAATCATTGTTGGTGCCTGATATTCAGAGCACACAGTACAATAAAGTTTTCTCACTGTATCTCCTAAATCTCCCTACCAGCTAACTTCCGGCTACGGCTTGAATATTTACCATTTTTGCTAGAGAAACTTGGAGCACTTTCAGTTAGGCTGTGAATTTGCAAGAATCTTTTTTTCCCCCAGAATTCATGTATTGAAATCCTAACTCCCAAAGTAATGATATTGGGGGGTGTGGTCTTTGGGAGGTGGTCAGGTCATATGAGAAATTCCTCATGAATGGGATAGTGTTCTTGTAAAAGAGGCCCAAGGAAGACCCCCATGCCTTCCATCATGCGAGGTGACAGCAAGAAGACCCATCCTATAAACCAGGAATCAGGCTTTCACCAGATCTGCCAGTACCTCGATCTTGTACTTCTCAGCCTCCAAAACTGTGATAAATCAATTTCGGTTGTTTAGGAGTCACCTAGTTTAGGGTATGTTGTTATAGTAGCCCAGATATACTAAGACACCTTCCATAGTTTTTACCATGTAATGACAGGTGAAGTGAATCTTCTTTTCAGTCTTGACCAAGGGAAGTCCCCCAACCTCCAACCCAAGCTACACCCATAGAGAACAGCACACTGGACTGAATCCTTCCCAGCACTGTTTATCTTCTTATGACACAACAGCATCTAAAGCAGTGTCGGAAAGCATAACTATATGTGGCACCTTCAGAACACGTGATGCTAAAAGCACATGTGCAGGAAAAATATGCGGATTCAGGTGTCACTAATGAGGGCATATTACCCAAAACCGGGTAGTGTCTATTCAGGTCTTCGAGAGAAAGGAGAAGTGAACTAGTAGAAAGGATCACTGGACTAGAAAACGCAAGTCTATTTTAAGTCAGTGTACAGAGAACACCTGGGTTTGAAAGATCAGTTTCTTTAAAGTAAAACCCTTTATGGTATCTTTTTTTTTAATTTTTTTATTTTTTTGAGTTGGAGTCTCACTCTGTTGCCCAGACTGGAGTGCAGTGGCCGCTCCCGGCCACCGCAGCCTCGACCTGCTGGGCTCCGGCGATCCTTCCGCCTCAGCCTTCCAAGTAGCTGGAACTACAGGC
>CAUYQG010088915.1:0-32752 GCA_963574415.1 Tarsius wallacei | reverse complement strand
TCCATCTTTAAGTGGAAATAATCATACCTAATGAAGTGTTTGAAAATGGCCCAGAGTAAGTTACTGTGGTGATCATGGGATGAGTCCCTCAGATTGCCCTTTAGGAGAACCTGTCTTTAGGAGCTCGACTGGCCAACAGCTGAGCTCCTAAAGGCAGATTCTGGCTGCCCTGACCTTGGATTGGCTGTGGCATTAACACAGAAGGCCATTGCTCTCAGTCCTTTACCAAGTAATGCAGAAGTAATAGAGCTGAGCCATTTCTGCCCGACACAGGGCAGACCTCTGAAGGTCAAACTTTGCAGTATTCCCACTGATCTTGCTGAGATTTTCTTAGAGCTGCTCTGAACTGTGGTTCTTCCTATCCAATTATTCATTTTCTTTCTCCATTCACAAGAATCAGATTGCATCAAAGGCTGAGGACTCTCTTCCCTATTCCTGCTCCCTGCCCCTTTGTCCTTCTCAGGTGTTTCTCTTGCATGCCTGATTGGATTTTGACGTCTGCCTCTCCAGGACCCTAACTGACATGCTGCCTTTAATGGAAACCAGTAAGACCTTGAGCAGGGCCTGATCTCTGAAGATGGGATTCTTTAGCATTCCAGTATTTCTTCTTACCAGGATGTAGAACACGTCTCTTCTCTGCAAGAAATCAGTTCGACAATAGGCATGGCTTGAATATTTCCATTCTCATAACAGCTCTTGACCCATGACCTCTGGGGCATATTTCACCATCTTCCCAGCATGGTTTTGCCTGTGCTCTTCAGATTTTTTTTTTTTTTCTGTTTCATTCCACTAAGCTTTGTTCCTCTTCAGAATTTTAATCTCACTTTTGTGTGGGAGTCCATCCTCACCCCTACTCACCATCATCCCAGCCCCCTAGATCTTTCAAACTTCTAGATATGAGGGGGGTCCCAAAAACCTTTTATTTATAAAAATTTGTGTATTTATTCCTACATGTTTGAACTTCAGTCAACTTTGGAGTACTGTCCATTTGATACATCTATTGAGATGCTTTTTCTACTGCTCAAAACAATTTTTGAATTCATCCTTTCTGATGTATTTTAGTGCTTCTGCCATTTTTCGTTTCCAGTCTTCCACATCAGCAAAATGTTTCCCCAAAAGGGAAAAGTCCTCAAAAGCACTTTTTTCACCTTAGGAGTGTAAAATGTTGCTGAGGTAAGATTGGGTGGATAGAGAGGATGGGGCACAGGGCTCCTGCTGTTTTGGATAAAAAACTGTTGAACACTCGGCACAGTGCGGGCAGTTGCACTCATAAATCAACCATCATGAAATGGGCAAACATGTTGAAATAATCTCCAAGAAAATTTGCTGAAGCTCAACACAGCCTCTCACGACAATGCTAGCTGGTACACTGATGCTGATGGGTTCCTAGAACACTTACCTAGCAGGGAAAAGCTGTACTATAAGAGGCCCACCCTCCAAAAGATAATTCCTTTTGGGGGGTCCCCCCTCCCATGTACATATATTGCTGACCTCAGGAATTAAGTCATAAGCCCACTGTATCACCCTATTAGAAAACAAAAACAAGAATTCATCTGTGTAACCCCTGGAAAGTTTCCATGTTTGAGTAAGAATTCTTATATAGTGTAGAGTATAAACTTGCATACCACAGCCAGACTGCCAGGGTGCAGATTCTAAAGCTGACACTTGTTGGATGTGTGTCTTTGAGTATTTTTGGTACCACAATTCCCTTATTCCTAAAATTTGGATAACACTCACATCTGCTTAATGGGTTGATGTAAGGACTATGAGAGTAAGCTCATGAAAGCATAAAGCAAGCTGTAGTGCCAGGCACATAGTAAATACTCATTGTTTATTAAAGTCTATTTCCACATAGGTGTGAGATATAACCACAAAATAAAGTAAAATGCAAGAGTGTCTCCTTTATGAATTTGATTTTGAAATAAGAATTTCATTTTTTAGAGAACAAAATGTTGAAAGCTGTATTTCCTATTTCACAAATTAGTTGCCCTTGTCATAGAGCATAGTGCTTGAACACAAATAATCCACTGAAAATTAAGGGACCTTTGTAGACTATAATGGTTGAATGGAAGGAAGTACTGATTTTAAAAAAGAAAAAAGAAAAATAATGGAAAAAAAGGAAGAAAGAAAGCTAACTAATAGATAAAATAACTGTCAGGACCATGGAGTAAACATGAGGCATCAGTATCGAAGAAAGAGTGATCTGGCAGTGAAGCAGATTTTCTCAAACTTTTTAAAGAAATTGTTGTTCCCCTTCCCCCCAACAGAAGCCTTTTTAGATATCTATTTTTACATAATAGTCCCTCACCCCATGAAAATTTAATACTGCAGACATACAATGTGCCTGTATGTACTGTAGTTCTTTGGAGGTGCTATGGTTCGAATGTTTTTGTCCCCTCCAAAATTCAAGTTGAAACTTAATTGCCAGTATAAGAGGTGGGACCATTAAGAGGTGGGACCATTAAGAGGTGATGGAGTTATGGGAGTAGAGTCCTCATGAATGAAATTAGGGCACTTATAAATAGGATTGGGAGAATGAGTTCACTCTCTTCTGCTCTTCCCCCATGTGAAGACACAATGTTCCTCCTGCAGCAATAAGGAGCTATCTTGGAAGCAGAGAGCAGCCCTCAGCAGACACCTAAACTGCTGGTGCTTTGGTCTTGGGCTTTCTGGCTTCTGGAAATGTGAGAAATAAATCTCTATTATTTATAAGTTAAGCAGTGTGCGATATTTTGTTATAGGAGCATACACAAACTAAGATACGAGGTGACTATTGAAATCTAAAAATCTTTGACCTCCAAGAACCCATTTTTACCCTATCGGGGGTTACATCTCCCCTGCTGTGAATACATGCTGTAAGGTGACTTGAGTTCTGTGTTAACTGACTATGCAAACTTTTACCAGTCACTCTCATTTCTATTTTTTTTTTTTAATGAAAAGGTTGAACAATGTGGTCTTGAAGACTCATCTACAACCCCAGAGTCCTAGGACTTTTATATGGTATGCAAGGAAACACTGTGGCGGACTCCTGCCCTTCCTGCCCCCTTGTCCATACCACCTTTTCAGGCAGAGGTAGAAGGCAGCATTCTGTATTGTGATTGTTAGTTTGTATTCCAGTCTCCCTCCAAAACAACATGAACTTCTTGAGAACAAAGTCCACACGGATTTGGTACAGTACCTGGCATGAAGTAAGCACTTTGTAGAAAGGGCTATGCAGTATACATTCAGATTGAATCAGACACAATTGCCAGTGTTAGCACTTTCTGATACAGCCTAACTCATACATTTGTATAGCCTAACTCATGCATCCTGGAATTAAATGGCACCTGCCTTGTGCTATAGCTCACATGGCAATGTCTGGTATGTCAAGGAGTCAAGAAATATTTAGGAAGAAAGAAAGTTTAAAGTAAGAGAGAGGGAGAGGTCAGAGAAAACATACTGTTACAAATGTTATGTTTCTTCAAACTTCTAGCAACTTTAGCTATAACTGATTGCTCTTCCCTAAATCTAGCAGATTAATGAACTTGGTAAAAATTACATATGCAGGGATATTACCATATAAAAAGTGTATGTTTTTTGTAACATAAATCTATGTTACAGATTGCTCACATTTGTAAAACACTTTCTAGTTTCCAGAGAACTTTCTCATTAATTATCACATTGCAGTCTCCAGAAAAGTTTCATGTAGTGCAAAAGCCAAACTGAGTAAATCCACTGAACTAGTAATAGGATCATTGTTTTGTTAACTACATTTATATCTTATGCAGAGATGTCAAGCATTCTCTTCACACACTAGTTGATAGTATTCAAAGTTACCTTGGATACAAGATAACTCATTTTCCACCCTCAGCCACTAACCCTATGAATAGAGGAAGAAAAATGTGAGAAATTGTTTCCAGTAGCAGCTACCAAGACATCTTGGGATACAAGGGGTAGAAGGAATTTAGCTTCTGGTGTAAATATTCTTAACCTTGGGTACATGAATCTCCAAAACTGTCTAGAAAACTTTATGGCTATGAGAATGTTTCTCACAATAGGCTATAGCTTTTATCACATTATCAAAGACTAATGGGCTCCAGGATGACAGTCACTATTTACATATGAGACAAGTGAGCCTAGAGAGGCCAGGTGAGTTTCTTGGAATCCCATGGCATGGTTAGTTAGAGGCAGAATCTGTTCTGAGGCACTCTTAGTTAAATGCTATTTTCCTTTGTTGTTCAAGTATATTCAAGAGCCATGAATTGCTGACCCCAATCAGGGAATCGTTATAACAATGTATGACTTAGAGTATGAAAGGTCTGCCCATGCCTGTCTAGTTTATCCTGAGGACACAACATGTAATTGGATTAGCTAGCATTGCCTTAACGATACTATCTCAGAGTAAAGTAGATAGAAAATGACTCATTTTCACATGAGGAAAATTGTGTACTAAAACTTGAAGAGAACTAACTGGTAATGATACATGATTGCAGATTAACACATATATTCGGTTTCCTTGGAGACAGAGAACATTATTTAAGAATTAAGAAGTTGGAAGCAAATCTCATTTGTAACCTGAAACAAACTCCACTCATTTAAAAAAAAAATACAGCAGTAAAAATGCTGAAAAAATTTATCATAATCATTTAAAAGTCAAGGACAAATGTTTAAAGGACAGCAATGCTACAGTTTTAAGTGGGAATATAGAAAATGTTAGTAGGATTATGTGAAATAAACTTTTCTCATTTCTGTATGTGGGAATTTTTCCAAATTATCTAAATAGTACTTTTTAAACCAATGATAGTTGTCTTATCAGCAAGATAAGTATAAGCAATTAATTGGATGACTAACTTATGTAAAAGTAGGGAAACAGTTATAGCCAGTTTCCTTCAAAAAAGACTTTTACCCCTCATTCCTCCACTCAAAACTTTAGATGCCATATATTCTTTCCACAGCAAAACTAGCTCTCAATCAAAAGGTCATGATACTAAAAGATAAATCCCTGACAATATCGCCATGTCTCTTTGTCAAGTGGCCAAAGTCTCAAGAACTGCAGAAACAACACACACACACACACACACACACACACACACACACACACACACACACACGTGTTACCCTATTAACAAGTGAGCAAATGTCCAAGTATCTTCTGGCATCACACAGTTCTGATAACAGGATCAACAGAGCGTGGATATGAGGAAAGGAAGCAGCAGCTTCAAAATCAAAGTGGACACAGTGAATACATTCTCTGTGGTTCCTGGGCAGCCCAAAAAGTTCCCAAAGTGTTGTAGGAAGCACTGCTTCCCATTCTTCCTAAGCCTTCCAGATCACCCTGGTGCATGAAGAGAAGAAGGTATAGAAGAGAGAAACCTTAAACCCTGAGATTTCTGAGTTTGGGAAGAGCTCTCTGGGGATGACAGAAGTAGAGTTGGAGTGACAGTGCCATGCCTCTGTGGCTCTGCTCCCTGTTCCCATAGAAGGAAGCGATTGACAGTTGCATGCAGCTGCTCCAGAGATGCAAGGTAAGACAAGGACCTGTGGAACCTTTCTTTACAATTCTTTTTTTTCTGTCTTTTAATTTTTATTTTGAAATTGTGGGGTACAATTCAGGGTTAGGTATACAAATGTTCATTGTACAGCTACCTTTACAGATGAGGTGTGCCCCCCCTTCCCCAGGTGGATATCGACTACTGTCAATCCCAGCTACCTACCCCCCAACCACCTCTCCGCAGTTTTCCCGCTACTTTCAATTCCTTTCCTACAAATAATACGGTAGTTGTTCAAGATCCACTTATGAGTCAGAACATGTAATAC
Source organism: Tarsius wallacei (assembly GCA_963574415.1). NCBI lineage: Eukaryota > Metazoa > Chordata > Mammalia > Primates > Tarsiidae > Tarsius > Tarsius wallacei. The sequence continues at coordinate 26,956 of CAUYQG010088915.1, read as the reverse complement.
TCATCTCCTTATTTCTGTGAGAGATCACTCAGTATTATAAGCTCTACCTACCAGGGAAGACCAATTAGAATAGCAGCAGATTTATCTACAGTTCTTCTAAGTGTTCTTCTAACTGATAAGGAAGTAAGGAAATGCAGGAGAAAGGCTAGGAGGAGTCAGAGACAATGTGGGTAAGCCAACCATCAGTCCTTATCATAGGACTGATACCTCATCAAGGTCAACAAACTGTTTCCCTCTCTTGATTATTGTTCCAGCTTTTGGCTACCCAGTGTTAGGAGCAGCCACAGAATCATGGCTTTGGGGACTGGTATTCTTTTTGGAGCAGGGAATATTTTAGGGAAGCTATCACAAAGGGTTGTTCCATTAGCTACCACTAACTGAAGGGTATGCCATCTACGTGCAAGACCCTGTAAGGCTGGGAGGAGAATGGAAGGGGTTGCGTGGGCTTCCCTTTTTTATCTCAAATCTGATTACTATCTGCAGGAAACCCTTCTCCACTGAGACAAAAATAACTGAGAAGACGGATGCCGGGTCTGGAATGAGGGTTTCTGAAATGGTTGTTGTGTTTGCTGTGGGGAGAGCAGTGGGCTCCAGAGAGTTGGAATTGTGCTTCTTTTGCAGCCTTGCACTGTTGCCTATTGTTAATGCCACCCCACTCCCAGCTCCCAATTATAAATTCCTTTGGCCAGTCTCTCTGGCATGGTGCCTTATTTATTGCAGAGTTGTTATTCTGCAGGATCAGAGCCAGAGGCAGGCCAAATTTTTGCCAGTCATGCTGAACCTGCCATCCTTTCATCCCAGGCCTGCATTGATGACAAATCAGGGGAAAGGTCAAGAGAGTAAGCGATTAGCAGGTGACCATCATTCGAATTTCCCCATGTCCTTGGCATCCAACATGTGTACAGAGTGAAATGAGTCTTCCGTCACGGGCTGTTTTGAAGGAGAAAAGCCATTAGAGGATAGCAGAAGGGACAGGGGACAGAGCCCCCACACAGTTTTCCCTGATGCTTGTAGGCAGAGGACTGAGGGGCACATGGTTGTGCTTCTTGATGGTCACTCCTCTCCTATAACTGCCTGTGTTGTGAGTCATCCTGCACACACTGACAGGAAGTGGACTTGAGTAAGCACCATTCAGCAAGAATTGCTGCACATAAGATCTGCTTCTCCTGAGCAACATAACCTTGACTGAGACCTGAATGTGAGTTGAAAGAGTACAGTTCGATACCTTTAATACTTGAAGTGATCCTTTTAACTTGAGACTTGACTTCCTTTTTTCAAGGATAGGTGAAATATGAACTGATAGTGTACTGCAACTTACATGAAATTTACCAAGTTCTTAATGCACATGCACACATACACAACCAACTATAAATAACATTGAGCATAATTCTGATGATAGATTCAACCTCTCCTAACCTGGAAATAGAAAGAAAAAAAAGACCCAGTCAAACCTAGCCAATAGAACAAGACTTTTTTTTTGTTTGTTTCTGTTTGCTTGTTTTTCTTTTTTTCTCCTTCCCCATTACAGTTTTATGTCATTCATAGATTATCTTCTCTGTCCCATGCTGGTATGATTTGGAAGCCACATCATGTTTTGAGGCTCTCATTCTAACTGTAGAGAGTTGATATTTTATCTGTTTACAATTGGTCAAGTTACACACTGTAAGTAGGTATTTATAAAATGCAGTTCTCTGTCTTCTTTAGGCTACTGTATTTCCTAAGTGATTACTGCAGAGAATCATACAATGTTCATTTTTCCCTGTGCTTGATTTTTTTTTTTTTTTTCGAGTTGGAGTCTCACTCTGTTGCCCAGACTGGAGTGCAGTGGCCACTCCCGGACACCGCAGCCTCGACCTGCTGGGCTCCGGCGATCCTTCCGCCTCAGCCTTCCAAGTAGCTGGAGTGGCTGCTCGCAGCCACTGCAGCCTCGACCTGCTGGGCTCCGGAGATCCTTCTGCCTCAGCCTTCCAAGTAGCTGGAACCACAGGCGTGCGCTACCATGCCCGGCTAATTTTTGATTTATTGTAGAGATGAGGTCTTGCCAAGTTGCCCAGGCGGGTCTTGAACTCACGGCCTCAGGCAATCCACTCACCTCGGCCTCCCAAGCGTGGGATTACAGGCTGAGTCACCAAGCCTGGCTGATTTTTTAACTTTTTACTTCAGCTATTCATGACTGCCCATAGTTGTGTGACAGGATAAATGTTAAATGATCACCTCTATTTTTAAGAAAATAATTCATTTTTAGGTCAAGTGCTACTTGCAGAGGACTTCTGTCAAAAAGACGTTGACTTTATATTTCTTCTCTGTGTCACTATCAAATGTAAGCTGTTACCTGCAGTTCCCCATTGTTATAATGGCTAACCATTTAACACCTACACATAAAGTGCTCGCAAAAACACTTCCACTTGAAAGATCCTGCAGGGCTAAAGGGCTAAACCGGAGGGTGACAAGTGAAGAGCCTAGTGGCCCTCTGGGCTGTCTGGGGAAAGCACATCCCAGCCAAAGAAACAGCAAGTCCCAAGGTGAAAAGGTTTACATAATACCTACTCAGCTCTAGAGACTGTCTTGCTCACCAGGGATACAGATGTGGTAATGTCAACAGTTCTCACAGTGTGTAGCCTGTGCATAGCTGCCTAAATTCTGTTTGTAACTTGGTTTATTTCCATAGAAGCCCAATAACTATATTGAACTGTTCATGTTTGATTCATTTCCTCAAATTTGGAAAAAGAATGTCTTTTAAAAACAGTCTCTTGGGCTACTTCTAACCAACCAAAACTTTTGCACACAGGTTTGTACACAATTGCTTCTATCTGCCCACCTTTTGAGAGCCTCATCCCTCCATTCTTTTGCACTGTAGTTAGAAAAACTAAGCGTAATATGAGTACCTTAAGGAAGTAGAGAAAATAGAATTTTATATAATTTGGGAGGCAGCTGCTTGAAAACAGTTTTCACTATCTTTTACGAGATTGATATGCTTTTGGTGTTGGGAGGAGTAGCTATAGTAAACACCCAATATACTTCTGTCTGTCTCTAACTCAAAGTGATCAGCTACAAGAGAAATGACTTTGTTATTCGATGAAGTCAGTATTACAGGTCCCATGGAGAATTACAAAATATTCTGGATGACTTGTTTATTAGCCACAATATGATGCTGAGTGATTTTTTAAGGTAGTGAATATTGTACTTCTTAAAGTAAATAAATACCGTAGACTTTTAAATATATCAGCAGTGGTCTACAAGTTAATAAAATCTCATTGCAATGATACAGGGAGACCCTCCCTAATTTTTTTTTTTTTTTTTTTTTTGAGTTGGAGTCTCACTCTGTCGCCCAGACTGGAGTGCAGTGGCCTCTCCCGGCCACCGCAGGCTCGACCTGCTGGGTTCTGGCAATCCTTCTGCCTCAGCCTTCCAAGTAGCTGGAACTACAGGCGCACACTACCACGCCCGGCTAATTTTTGATTTATTGTAGAGATGAGGTCTCACCAAGTTGCCCAGGTGGGTCTCAAACCCGCAGGCTTGGTAATCCACTCACCTCAGCCTCCCAAGGTGCAGGATTACAGGCTGAGCCACCGAGCCCGGTGACCCTCCCTAATTTTTTGTGCTAGCAAGCTCTTTGGCAAAGTGTCTTGCATTGTTTTTTTGTTTGTTTGTTTGTTTTGGGGGGGCATGAGCTCAGTAATGTTTGTTATGTGCTTGTTAAATTGCAGAGTAGATTCAAGTCAGAATTATGATGGTGCAAACAAGGCTGAGTTAATACAAATTTTGTGTAGTGCATGCATGATGTCTCATGAACCATCAAGGATTCGGATTGACTAATCGATCCGGTTTTGCATATTGTAATAATACTATTCATTGCAAGGCAAATCCACTTGCTTTATATATTTAGACTTGATGAAATTGGAGGTAGTTTTCTTAGATTAGGGACCCTGTTTCAGCTGAACAGAATGGCTATTTACATGACAGAAATAATTACTTTGGTTACACACACAAACACCACTTATTATATTGGATCCTTGAGGAAAATATAATTTAAAACTATTATATTACAAACAATGAATCCTTGCAACTTCCCCATTTTCTCTCTGTCTCTTTTTTTTTTTGAGTTGGAGTCTCACTCTGTCGCCCAGGCTGGAGTGCAGTGACACACTCACAGCCACTCCAGGGTCGACCTGGGGTCCCACAATTCTGTCGCCTCAGTCTTCCAAGTAGTTGGAACTGCAGGTGTGTGCTGCCATGCCCGGCTAATTTTTTAAAATTTATTGTAGAGACCAGGTCTCACCAAGTTGCCCGGGCTGGTCTTGAACCTGCAGGCTAACGCAATCCACTTACCTTGGTCTCCCAAAGTTCATTAGTAGCTTGCTTGGAGATTACAGGCTGAGCCACCGAGCCCAGCCCACTTTTTCTCTTTTATTTCTGTTACTTTCTAACTATTCTTAAATCACATATTTCCTTTATGTACTATAGAACTGACATGCCCATAATTAGTCGTTATTCTCTAACTATTTGGCTTTTTCTCCATGCTTAAGGTTATTTCTGGCATTATGTTTGAGACATAAGAAGAGTCAGTTAGTTCTATCATTACCCCATGCTAGAAAACTTAAGACCTAGCAATAGTCATTATTTATGTGCTATTAATTAGAAAAGAACTTTGACACTAAGCCTGACAGAAAATTTGAAGAGTTGAAATGAAAAAAGAAATGATGGCTTTCTTAACTAATATGATTTCAGATCATTTTCTCATACCACAACACAATATTCCCAATTCACATCTATTTTGACTAGGTTTAAAATTACTTCTGCTCGTATAAATGCATTCTATGTATTTATGATGTAAATATTAGTCAGACTTTTTCCTATTATAATATAAAGTCAAACTGTTTAGTGAAAATGATAGTTCATTTACTTATTGAGATCTCTCTTATAGAAATAATTGCTTTGAGAACACTGAGTAGAGTACACCTTATAAGTGCTCTTAAACTTACCAACATAGCTTTCATTGCAATAAATTCCACTAATGTAATATGAAAACATACAATTGAATCATGATGAGTTGAAATTCATGGTTTTCCACTATGGCCCAATTACTATGGTAAACAAAGATGAACAAATACTCATTTTAGCTTGCAATAATATTTCACATAAGGAAGATTTCATAAAAATGACAAGTATTTTCTAAGAGGCAGGTTAAAGTAAAATTTTAAATCAATGATTTAAAAGGGATAAATCCAGAAATATTTAATTTGGGAATCATTTGACTGGAGGTTGTAAAGGGTCAACATGAAGACAAAAAAAAAAAGGAAAGAAACCAAAAAACAAACCAAAACTAGGGCGAATGGTGTCATTCAGTTCTCACTCACAAATCCCAGTGAAACCAATGGAAAGACATATTTGTCCTAGTTCAAAAGCTCTATTAAATTAGTATTTTAATACATTGTCCTAGTTAAGTCTTATCTTTATTTTATTTATTTATTTATTTATTTTTTCATTATTTCACCTAGGGTTCATTAGTAGCTGGCTTGGAAATTACAGAAAAGAGGATAAGCTAACAAGGAGCATTTCACTTCTCATTTAATCTCCAAGATACTTTGACTCCCTCACTTCCCTCATCCCATGCTGAGGAAATTTTTTAATGTAAAAAAATTCATGGATCCAAGTCAAGCTTTGCACTTTTTAATGTCTATACAATGGGTGTATAGACAGATATAAGATGTGTGATTCTGATACTTAGCTTAGGAGAATTTAGTTCCTGAAACTAAACTGTATATAGAACTGACAATATCTAATGTTATAAGTTTTATTTTTTAAATTTGTGTATTTATTTATTTATAATTACTTTAGCAGGTCCTTATAAGTTTTATTTTATAATATTGAATACATAAATGTTATTGCGGTTGTTTGCTTGTGGTATAAGGTGGAACTAGGTAGTCCCTTGCTCTCTGTGATTTGCATTTACAAAGTCTCTATTTTGGCTTGGTACTGCCTGAGATACACAACAATGTAGCTTGTCAGTGGTACCAGATTAACTTTCTGGAAATGTATGAGCAAAGCAACACTCCAAGGCATTTTGGAGTCAGCTGCTAAATAAATTTGATTTCCTTAAAGAGGTGGACTTTGGTTAGGGTCTACTGTTGAGTTTCAGACATATCTTTGCAGATAGGACCAAAGAGTTTTCCTGGAGACATCTGCTAAAGGAAGAGGAAGCCAGTGAGACATTTTCCACTCAAAACTGAGCCTTGTCCGGGAGGAATCATTTGGACCACAGACTCTGGAACCAGACCAAAGGAGTTCACATCTCTGCTTTATCACTTATTAGCTTTCTTTGATCTCTCTGAGCTTCAGATAGTCAATTCCTTAAAAAAAAAAAAAGACAATGACAGGGTTTATATATGTGTGTATGAGAGAGAGCGGGAGAGAGAGTTTGAGTTAAAATATCTTGGGGACCAAGAGCATTGTTTTGGCAGCTTATCTTTCATTATTACTTTATATCAAGTACCCTCACTCAGATTTGTCTCTTAGCTCAGCCTTCCCTGCCCTTCACTGAAACAACGTCATGGGGGGGAGGGTCTAAGGGGGCCTGAATGGAATAAAGGATATGTGGAGACAAAAGTTGATGCTATAAGATAAAAGCTGAAAGAGCTACTTCAGTAAAACCTCTGTGACCTTCAGCCCCCAACCTCATCTTAATAACCGTCTGACAAAATTCTACTCATTCGGCAACACCACCCTTGGTGGGCTTCTGCGCATCGTTAGGGCAGTGCCCAGCAGCAGTCGGCTGTTCGCAACTGAAGGGGCAGTGTCTGTGAAACCGGCCTAAAGGGGAAGGCGGCTGCCAGGGATGGAGAGAAGGAATAAAACCACATGCCACACGACTCAGGTCGGGTTCCTAAGGCCTCCTGATACGCACCTAGGGAGTGCTACGAGACATGATCAAGAATTGGGGGAAAGTCTTAGGAAGTTGGCAGAAATATATCAAATCACCAAACATTTCTTGCTTGTATATTACACACCGGGCGTGGTGTTAGTAATGGTGACACAAAGATGATGATGCCCCTGACCTCAAGTCTTTGTTTGGTTCATCCACGTTCCCAGAGTTTTCAAATACTTTGTTGCAAATTCTGAGGCTGCACAGGCCCAGACACCCTAAGAGTAACATACGGGGAGACTCATGGTTAGGGACATAGGGAAAGATGACCATAGGCATTAGCCTGAAAGAGGGAGTGTTCAGATGGAGGATGTCGTCCAACAAGAAATTGAACTTTTCTCATCATACTTGCATTTTTCTATCTTAACTAAGATTCTCTGAAAATAACGATGGCACAAACAGTAAATACCTACTTTAACATCGAAAGGCTTAATTACGCACTGAAGGAGTCCTAATAGCACCGTTTCAGAAATCTTAATAACGACAAGAAACAGGCATCTCTTGCGCAAGAAGCGGAGCTGCACTCCGCGTCGGTGTGGAGGGAAGGGCGACGGGAACAAAATCCCCAGTTGAAAGGCTAAGAGGCGGTGCGCTCGGTCCAGGCGCAGCACACGTGTCCGCCGGTCGCGCCCCCGCGCCCCGCCCCCTCCCGACCGAGCGGGGTCCACCAACGCTCGCGAGAGCCTTGTCGGCTTCCACGTTTGCCACGTTCCAAGGGACCGGGACAGACTGGAGAGCCGAAAGCGGCTTGCGCTCGCAGGCAGCTGCGTCGTGCCCGAGCGGCCCTAGATCTGCAGGGGGCGGGGAAGCGCGGCGGGGGGACCGCCGCCTCGGAGGGGCCCTTGCGATTGGCTCGGACGCGCGGTCACTCAGGCCTCCGGGGGCGGGCCGAGGCCTGGGAGGGGCGTGGCCGAGGGGCGGGCGAGCCGCGCGCTCTCGCCCCGGGAGGGAGTCACAGGTTCGGCACACGCGAGGGCCGGGCGCGCGCAGCCGGCACGCCGGTGAAAGTCCTCCGAGGCGCGGCGGGCGGTGCCGGAGTGCCGGCTCTGCTGCAGCAGCCGCGGCCCCCACCCGCTGCAGCGCCCGCCGCCGTCCGCGGCCCCTGCATCCCCTGCGCACGGAGGGAGCCCGCCCGCCCTCGCCAGCCCCCGCGGAGCGCGCGATGGCCCCGCGCAAGAACGCCAAGGGTGGCGGCGGCAACAGCAGCAGCAGCGGCTCCGGCAGCGGCAGCACGAGCGCGGGCAGCAGCGGAGGCAGCAGCAGCCCCGGGGCCCGGAGAGGTGAGAGGCCCGGCGGGGCGGGCGCTGCGGGAGCCGTCTCCCCAGGTCCGGCCGCGCGCCTCCTCCATCCTCCGCGTCGCTCCTCCTTTCGGCGCGCGGGGCGGAGGCCGCGCTCGGCGGGCCTGGCCGGCGGGCAGGCAGGCGGGCGGGGGTCTGCGCCCTCGTGTGGGTCACGTCCTGGAGCCCCTTCCCGGCGGTTCCCTCACCTGCCGGGCGCCGCCGAGATGGAGATCAGGGATCGACTCTTTCTGGGCTTTTCGTGGAATTGAAGATGGGAGTAAGGGAGCAATTTATCTCTGCCTTGCATGTTTGGGGGCGTTTGAAAATGAGCCAAAGTCAGAGAAAGTAAGTTCTCGCCTAGCCAGCTGCTTTTCAGAGCAACTCAAAAGAGGAGAAACTATTGGAGGTAAGGGGAGCGGGGGTCAGGAGTGATTGGAATGTTCTTGGAAATTATTTTAAATATTTTTGCTTTTTTGTAGCTTTCTTAACACGTGTGCAGTTGCCTTTGATATATCATGGAATGTCATAGATTACTGCATAGGCTTCTCTGTTTTTACCACCTTTTCTTAAAAAATAAAATAAAATAAGCTGGTTATTCACCTTTCTCCTCCTGCATGTGCATTGCGTAGCCAGCTGAGAACAGATGTTTTAAATCTGTTTTGTCTCATATTTCAGTGGTTTTCGGTTTCTTTATACTCCCTTTGACTCATATCTAGAATATTGAAACTGGAATACACATGTGTATCGAATGTGAACTGTAGACTTCAGTTGAAATGATTTAGACTCTTTGGTGAGACCTACGTGTCATGCATTCATTTGTATCAAGAAATCAGATAACTACAGCCATATTTCACATAACTGTGTTCTTCGTAGCACTTGTCACTATCTGAAATTGTCTCATTTTTATGCGTGCTTCTTTTTCTCATCCTCTCTTCTTCATTTCTTATTCCCAATTCCTGGAATAGTCCTGTCCCATAATAAGTGTTCAGTAAATATTTGATTAGTGAGTGGATGAATAGATTTAAATGGTTAAAGTAGTACAGTTAAATCCATTGCACACATTTACATTCTAAGAACTAATATTTGTATCCTACATGGTAAGAGATACACACAGTTTGAAGTTCAGTGCAAGCATATTAATTCACCTTTGACATAAGTAAAAGTTTGTGATCCTTTTCACTTGCTCTTAAATGTCAGTTATTTAAACTCAAAGAAGGAGAGATTAACAGCCTCAGCCGATTAACAGCCTCAGCCCACTGGGACTACATTTTTAAATATTTCTAAATGAGAAGAGCTCATTGCACACCTTAAACATTAAGCAGAGATAACTGATGAACAAGACTTTAATGTTAATTGTTTAAAAATGTTTTCTGTAGCTATTTACAAATGAAGTACACCTTTGTTTGATTTTATCTTGTGTACTCTTGAGTAGAGGACTGATTGCATCTGAGGAAGTCACTTTATACGGCCTGTTATTGGTAAGGATTAATATTGAGAAATGTGTGTCATGCTTCCGCTTCTGCCCAATAAGTAATTGAAACATTTTAACAGGCAGGTGGTACATTTAGGAGATGCGAAGACTTACGTTAGCTTATCCTGGATTTCATATTTGGGCATTTTAGAGCAAGCTCTGTCTGTATTTGAGGGTCTGCAGGCTTTAAAGCATGAGACAAACATAATATGTAAAAGAAATAATATGAGAAAGAGAAATATGCCTGTGTTACAAAACAAACAAACAAACAAACAAAAAAGAGTTGGTATTGGAGCCCTGCTCGTTACATAATGAGTATTCTTTTTTCCAGAAACTTTTTTTTTCCCAGTAAATATTGAGTCTGACTGCCAGGTAGAAAGACACTGGAGATGGAAACCAGGGTTCCTTCCATCTTCCTAAACAGTTCACTGTAGTGTCAAAGTGTGATTCTATTATATTGATTTACCAGAAGGTAAAGGCAATTTCTGTTGTTGTGCCTGTCTGGTCATTGAGGTATGGACGTGGTGCAAATCATTCCTATCTGCTGGGAACATCATAAAAAGCCGAAGAATTTTTAGCCATGGCATTACTGTGAGGCCTATTCTGTTCCCTGCTCAAATCATATAGATGAGGAAATTAAGGCCCAGGCAGGTTGTCTGGTTCACTGAAGGTTGTTTAGTTCATGGAAACCCAATAAGCTACTGGAAGATTCGAGACTAGAACCCATGTTTTGTTATTCATTCATTTTGCCATACTACTAGAATTTGAGGTTCTCTAATGTGTGAGGTCTCATGGGAATTGAAAGTTGAACTAGATTATCAAATTTCCTTTTGGCTCCATATGCATACTACAGTTAGTTATTGAAGAAAAGTATGATTTTGTCATATCTCCAAATATAATTCCTTTGACAAAAATTCTACTTAAAATAGTAGCCTTGAAAATCTTAGTTTGAGAAGTACATGGGCTCAAATCATTATTATTTCTTAAACTTTTGAGTGGGAGGTCCCTCCCACTGTGGGAGCTTTTCTATCCTCTCAATAAATCTTGCTTTCTCAAACAATACAAAACAAAATCCCAAAAACAAACAAACAAAAAAAACTTTTGTGTAAAAGTATGGGATAAAGAACCTAGTCATTTGAAGTATGTTTTTTTAGGGGAGAAGGTGATTTTTCTGGCTGGACTGTTTGTCTTGATGATCATTTTGCTGAAAAAGATGTTTGGAAGCTGAAATTTGGGAGATTATATTATGCAGATTTTTAAAGAAAATATCTACTTTTTATTTTCTTCAACTTAATTGAAAGACGAGAAAATGTCTTTCTACAGAGCTAAATTTTACCTTTCTGGTTTTATTATTTGCAATATAAAATAAACTTGAATAAATGTGTCATCTTTCCTTTAATCTGCATGTAGAATTTTACTTGCATGGCCAGTTGGGACTAGAAGTTCAAATTTTCTGATTTGAAAATCCTTGGCAAAGAAAGATCATGATTTCCTTTTGGGTTTATTTTGTAAACACTAGTATGTGTAATTTGTTTGTTTGTTTAGCTTTTCCCTTTGGAATATCACCCACTCCTCTGTAGCTTCTAACAGGCTTTCCATCTGCCTGTTTATTTTGTCTGTGCGTAGTGCTACTATGTTACCCTTTACCAATAGGTGTCACTGTGGAACACTTTTCTACTCCTCGATTTGAAGCTTCAGGTTATATAACAGCAATTAGTTTTATTATTATTGAAGCAGTTTGCACATACTTAAAGACATTTATGAAAAACAGCTTAAAAATTCTTAGCTACTGCTTTTTAATTCTCTCAAATTTTCTAACAGGAGATTTTGAAATTTAGCAGAAAGTTACCTGCAGCCTTTTGTTAGATTTATCTTAATTAGAATTAAATACATATACTATCTGTAAAACAGATATGTTCACAGATTCGTTTAATGGGTATTAGTCATTTAGAAACACACTTCTGAGTTTGCCTGTTTGTTTATATATCCAGTGTCTCTTTGATTACTAAGATTACGGATACAATGTACTACTGATTCCATTCTGGAGTCCTTGAGTAAAGAGACCTTGGTGAAATTTCCTTTCTTTAGCCAGTTAGGGCCAGTTCCTTAGTCCTCCATTAGTCATTCTAGGATGAGATGGGAAGGACATAATGTTGCCACAATGAGAATTGCACACTATTTTGTATTCAGTTAAACAGCCTTTTGGCGAGCCTGGCCAGATCATATGAAACCAAGTGCTAAATAATATTCTGAGGGAGTTCATGAGCACATTTTCAAAAGACTCGTTAATCTTTGGTGGGCTGGGAAAGTAAAATAAAGATTTATATTTTAGTCTTCCTTTAAATTTATCTATCTCATAAAGAATATTAGAAAATGAATGTGTAAGGTCTTCATTTTCATGTAACTACCAGCAGAGTAACTTGGATAAAGGCTCATTTGGTCTCTGCACCTTATTTTTAGTTATCAGATTTTTAACTCCTGAGATTTCTGGGTTCCACTGGAAAACAAAACAAAACAAAACAACTTTTTCTCCAGAAAGGCAGAGCAACTTGGGAGAAAACGTCTGATGATCTCTATCATATCCAGAAAGAACCATGTAGCAAATCACTCAAAATCCCTAATTCCAGTCTCCTTAAAGGGGAAGAATTATCTCTACTTTCCTCAGAATTTTGGTAGCCCAAGACCAATTTATGTGCTTTCGTGTTTCTCATATGCTTCCATTAAAATACTTATAATGGTAGAGGTGAGTGCAGAACTTTGGAGAATATAAAAGTATAGATGTAAGCAGACTGTGGCAGGCCTGAAATTTTCTGGTGATTTGTTATAAAAAATAATTTTATGTTATATTCAGTAGAGGCCCACAGCATCTGTGTTTAAGGTAAATGGATGCATTTTTCTTTTTTCTCTTTTTTTTTTTTTTAAGTTGGAGTTTCACTCTGTCACCCAGACTGGAGTGCAGTGGCACTCTCACAGTCCCCGCAGCCTCGACCTGCTGGGGGCTCAGGTGATCCTTCCTCCTCAGCCTTCCAAGTAGCTGGAACCACAGGTGTATACCACCACACCTGGCTAATTTTTTGATTTATTGAAGAGACAATGTTTCACCAAGTTGCTCAGGCTAGTCTTGAACCCCTGAGCTCAGGCAGTCCTCTTGCCCCCGCCTCCCCAATTGCTGGGATTACAGGTGTGAGCCACTGCACCCAGTTGAAAATGGATGCTCTTGAGGTAGTGTCTGCACCAGAGCAACTTGTTACATTTCTGTGGGATTCTGAGGATGTAAGTATCCATTTGCACAGGAATCTTCAAGTTGGTGATTTTCCCTGTAATGCCTCAGAGGTTTGTAACATTATTTTATGTTACTAGGGTTCAGATACATCTTAGTCTTTTGATGATGTCCCGGCCACTATTTAATAGCATGAAAAAAATGCAACTTAGTTTGTGTCTTGGATACTTCTGTATCACCAGTAAGTGGTTTGACTTCATTCTGTACCAAAGGACTTTCCTTCCTTCCTTCCTTCCTTCCTTCCTTCCTTCCTTCCTTCCTTCCTTCCTTCCTTCCTTCCTTCCCTCCCTCCCTCCCTCCCTTCTTAAATTAACCTCTCTGTAACATCTCTGGGGGAAAGCTTCAACCATCTTTTCAGGAGATGGAGAGTTGCAACGGCTGGCTTGTTTGCTTTGGTATTTGGTGCCCCAGTGTCCACTCTGCACTGTACACATGAGTGTGATGAATCTCTGGGTGAATACCTGCTTGGTTTGATCCTACAGTTCTGACCATTTTTACTGGAGGACTAAGGATGCAGGATTTTCATTTCTTCAAGCTTTTCTTCCCTGTGTAATAGGAATATATTCTGAAGTCCAGTGTTTTAACCCTTTTATTCTCTTCTGGCATTGCTGGGAGCCAAGATGATTTTTCTTGTCAGTCATCATCATTATTATTCTTAGTATTATTTTATTCCTTTGATATGAGGGAAGCTTTAGGCGTTTGTTCTGCTTTTGATATTTGTTTTTTCGGAGATGTGTCTTAATTACCTTGGGCTGACGTGGTTATCATCTTTTATGGAAAATCATTGAATATAATTTAGTTTTGATCAGATTGATGACAGTGGAGGACAAATTTGGTCAGTAGACTCAAAGAATTTTGAGCTTATGTGAATAAATCTCTTTAAAAAATAGTTACAGAAGATCTTTTGAAGGATCTGATCTGTTCCTTTGCACCCTGTGAGATCCAGGTGGCTTGCCTAGTTGTTTGATTTTTGTCATCTGCTATAGATACTTTCTCTGCTCTAGAGCAGAGGGTTAGTGAATTACATGGGGCGGGGGGGGGGGGGGGGTAGGTGTTGTCCAGTTATAGTGAAGTTTGCAAGGACAGCCCTGCTAGTGGAAACCACTACTGCTGTACTTGGAGAAATGCTAGCATTTCCCTTCCGTGTGCCCACCAATTTAACCCAGTGACTCATTCTGTGTCGAAATCAACAAGGATAAGTCTTAATTTTAAAGTGGAAGAATATTTGTTTGATGAAATAATTTTATTCCATAGTTAGCATTGTTGTAACTGCCTTTTCTCATATTTTACATAGATTTGGCAGTCACTTCTGTCATTCTATAGTGCAGAGTCATTGCTATTTTGTTGTTTTCTCCTGTCTGTAACTTCTGTTTCTTATTTACTATTTTGCTTATATACACGTTTTTCTCTCTCTCTGCTTTTAATTAAAATTTTCTTGAAATAGTGTACTGGAAAGCCTCTTTTGAAGTTAGGTTCACATGTACATTTCACTTAGGAGCTGTTTTTTTTTGTTTGTTTTTCTTACATTAACCTAAAAATCTGTGTTGTAAATGTTTGGTGAAATAATAGCATTGAAGTGTACTTTTCCGTTCTTTGAATCCAGTCAGTTTGAATCAGATGCTTATGGTGGAATTTTGTAAATTGTGTCATATACTTGCTTTTTGGCAGAGAGCCATTTCTCTAACTTCTAGAATAAAAATATTTCTATGTGCTGTTTTTTGTACGTAACGGAAATATTATAAGACCTATAAATGGGTATAAAGAGCAATGCAATGAATACCCATGTACCCACCACATAGGTGAAGAAGTGAAACATTACCAAATTCTTGGATTTTCCTCCCTTGTGGTATCTCTTCCCAACCATTCTTACACATTTTTTTAATGTCTGTATAATATATTAAATATGCAAATAAAACATATTATATAATGGTAATTTGCCTGTTACACATTCTGTGTTCATACATATAAAATGTAGCTATTGTTAAAAGAATATATTTGAAAGCTGTTTAAGAAGTATACCTATATGCCCATGTGTAAAAATGTACCTTTATACTTGTTTAGCATGTGTTAAAGTTTTGTGAATAGGCTCTTTGTTGACAAACTAGTTTGACACCATTTGTTTGAAATTCCTCCAAACTCTAGTTCTTTATTTTCCCTTATATGGTTCTACACCTTATGGATGTGGTACTTATTGTTTAGCCATTCTGCTGTTTGTTTTTATTTCTTTCAAGCAGTGCTGCCCTGAACACTCTTGTACCTGTCTATTCCCATGTGTACATGTCTGAGTGTTTTTCCTAGTGTATGCTCTGGGGTTGGAATTATTGGATCACAGCAAGTACACATATTGAACCTTACTAGTTATTGTCACTTTTAGACACGTGGTTGTATCAATTAACACTTGAGCTTCTATTGTGCCACCAGCACATTGCCAGTACTTTGGTTAGGTTTAATATTGGCAAGTTTAGTGGGTATGAAGTAATATTTTGTGGTTTAAATTTGCACTTGCCCGATTACTAGTGAAGATTACTAGTAAGAGCAACCTTGTGTGTTTCCTTTTTAATGGATTGCCTACTCATATATTTTGCCCATTTCGGGGGTATCTTTTTTGTATTTGTAGTATTGGTTTGTAGAATTTCTTTCTATATCGTGAACCTTTTGATTACTTGTATTATAAGGGACTTCTCCTCGTCTGTGATATTCATACTATCGTTGTTCTGCTTTCTGCTTTTTGGTTCATGCCTTTGTGTTTTATTTAAGACATTCTTTCTAACACAGAAATTATAAAATATTCTCTTGTTTTCTTCTAAAAGTTATGAAATATTGATTTTTCACATTTAGATCTCTGAACTATCCAGTGTTAGAATTTTATTGTATGTATTGTGAGTAGAGATCTAATGAAATGTTTTTAAAAAATGGATAGTGAAAATGGTCTATACCATTAGTGGACTTGTCTTATTTAATCTGCTGTATCCCCTCTTGTATATAAATGTGTGAGGCTCTATTTTGTTCCAAGCATGTAAGAGCATCACTCAACTCAGATGTTCACCGTAGCTTTGTAATGAATCTTTGTATCTGATAGGGCATGTCCTTCTACCTTGTCTTTTTCACCATTGTCCTTGATGTTTGGGACCTTTCCTTGTCCATGTTTCTACATTTTAAAATCTGCTTATCAAGTAAGTTTCATGAAGAATATTTGAGTATTTTGACTTGTATTATATTGAATTTACAAATACACATGTTTATAATATTGAGTTTTCCTAAATGTGAGCCTGTTATAATTTTTCTATTTAAAGCCTTATAATTTTCCTAATTTTATCCAGAAGTCATGTACAGCTTCTGCTAGGTTTAGTTTAGGTACTTAGTGTTTTTCAAAATATTTTTAATAGTGTTTTTGTGACTGATAGTTTATTCTGAAAATTTTACAATGTGCATCCAAGTTGAAAGAATTCTATAATGACTCTACCATCCTGTGGTTAACATTGTGATATATTTGATTCATCTTATTTTTTAATGCATTTCAAAGTAAATTGTAGACATCAATATACTTTACTGTCTTAAACATTTGCACATGCCTGTCATTAACCAGAGCTCAACATTTGTTTTAGATTTTTTTCCTTCTGGGATAAAATTTTTCACTCAGTGAATTTTACAAAGTTTACTGTAAAACATAAGGAGTTTTTTGTTTTGTTTGCTTTTGAGTCAGGATCTCACTGTGTCACCCAGGGTAGAGTACCTCTTGCCTCAACCTCACAAGTAGCTGGGACTACAGGTGTGCACCACCACACCCCATTAATTTCTTGATTTTTTTTGTAAGTACAAGGCCTCACTAATGTTGCCTATGCTAGTCTTCGACTCCTAGGCTCAGGTGATCCTCCAGCCTTGGCCTCCCAACTGGGAATATAGGCATGAGCCACTGTACCTAGTCTAATTTGAGGAGTTTAAAATAATTGTATCTACCTGTGTAACCCAACAACCCACTAAGACAGAGAGCATTTCCAGAGATTCATTCATGATGTGTGTGTCAGTCTCTCATACCTTTTTATCTCCCCAGAAAGTTTTCTCAAGCCCCTTCCTTGCAATCCTTACATTAAGTTTTGTGACTATAGATTGGTGGTGTCTATTCTAGAACTTTCTTTTGTAAGTACTTTTTATGTAAAGGATTCTTTCACTCAGCATAGTATTTTTGAGATTCATTCATGCTGTGTGTGTCGGTCTCTCATACCTTTTTAATGCCAGGTAGTATTTTTATTGTATGACTATAGCGTGATTCATTCTTTTATTGATAGATACCTGGGATATTTCTACTTTTGGACTATTATGAAGACAATTCTATGAATGTTATAGAAGTCTTTTTAAAGGCCATCTATTATTTTATTTCTCTTAGGCAAATACCTGAGAGATGGTATTACTGACTATAGGGTAGGTGTATGTTTAGTTTTATTTAAAAACTACCAGACTGCTTTGCAGAGTAGTTGTACAATATATTTTATATTCCTCCTGACATTGAATGAGAATTCTGGCTGTTCTACATATGTATCAACATTTGGTGTTGCCAGCCTTTTAAATTTTAGCCATTCTGTTGGCTAAAATATTGATATTTACTTTTTAATTTCTGTTTCTGCTTTTTGTGCCCTAAGAAACTCTTCCTGTCCCCAGTCATAAAACGATCCTTCTATATTTTCTTCTAGACATTTTATAGTTTTAGTTTTTATGTTTAGGACTATGGTCCTTCTCAAATTAATTTTGGATTAAGTTTATATTTTTACCTATGGAGTTTCAGTTATTCTGGTATAATTTGTTGAAGAGACTTTGCTTTCATTGTTGGATTGCTTTTGGTGCCTTTATCAAAAAACAAATGATAGTGTAAGTATAGGTCTCTTTCTGGACTCTCTGTTTGTTGTTGTTGTTATTGTTGTTTTGTTGTTTGTTTGTTTTAATCTATTTGTCCTTACATCTCTACACAGTCTTGATACCTCTACCTGTATGTATTAAAATGAGGTAGTGTAAATCCTCTTTTTTTTTTTTTTTTTTTGAGATAGCTCTAAATATTGTGGGTGCTTCATATCCATCTATATTTTAGAATCAGCCTGTCAATTCCTACAGAATAAAGCATGTTAGTATTTATGATTAGAATTTCATTGAGCCTGGAGACCAAGTTTGGGAGAATTAGCAATTTCACTGATGTTGTACCTTCCAATTCATGATAGCGGTATATCTCTTCATTTGTTTAGTTCTTTGATGTCTTTCTGTCTTGTTTTGGGGTATTGCCAAGTCCCTAAAAGTGAATGCTGCAAACTCTCAGATAGACAGGTAGGGACCTCATCAAGATGAAATGCTTTTGCACAGCAAAAGAAACCGCCAAGAGAGTAAAGAGACAACCCACAGAATGGGGAAAAAATAAAATTGCCAATTATTCATCTGACAAAGGCCTAACATCCAGGCTCCACAAGGAACTCAAACAAAGAGAAAGGAAAGAAACTAACAACCCTGTTAAAAAGTTGGCAAAAGACTTGAACAGATACTTCTCCAAAGGTGACATACAAGTTGCCAACAGATGCCTGCAAAAATGCTCAGCCTCACTAGTAGCCAGAGAAATGCAAATCAAAACTACAATGATACCACCTAACTTCATTCAATAAGAATGGCTATCATTAATATGGCAAAAAACAACAGGTGCTGGCACAACTGTGGAGAAAACGGAACACTTCTACACTTTTGGTAGGAATGTAAGCTAGTTCAGCCTCTATGGAAAGCGGTGTGGCAATTCCTAAAAGAATTAAAAGTTGATCTTCCATGCAATCCAGCAAACCCTCTCTTGGGAATATACTCAGAGGAACATAAATTACTGTACCAAAAAGACACCTGCATGTGCACGTTTATTGCCACACTGTTCACAATACCAAAAACATGGAACCAACCCTGCTTCCCATTAAAAGTGGACTTGGTAAAGAAAATGTACATGTACATGATGGAGTATTATGCAGCCATAAAGCAGAAAAGCATCATGGCCTCTGTAGCAACTTGGATGCAGTTGGAAACCATCGTATTAGTGAACAGTCACAGAAAGTATGAACGGAGCACCACATGTTCTCTGTCATAAACAGGCCCTGATCACTAGTCACGTTAACAAAAGTGTGGGCTCTGCAGTCAATGGACACTGCCTGGGGAGGGAAGGAGAGAGGGGGGTGGGAGGCACGTGACAACACAAAGCATACCTGGTCCACTACCAGGGGAATGAGGGCCAGTTAGAAGGCCAAACTTCACCTGCATGCAGTCTTCTTATGTCGTAGATCCTTACTTGTATCCTACAACTCTACAATAAAAAAAATACATTTTTAAGAATATATAGCTCCATTTGTCATGGGTATTTCATATCCATTTACATTTTAGAATCAGCTTGTCAATTCCTATAGAATAAAGCATGCTAGTGTTTATGATTAGAATTGCATTGAACCTGGAGACCCAAGTTTGGGAGAACTATTTCACTGATATTGTGCCTTCTAATCTGTGATAGTGGTATATCACTTCATTTATTTAGATTTTTAATTTCTTTCTGCCTTGTTTTGTGGATTTTGGTGTAGGGATCTTACACATTTTTTTGTTAAATATTTTTCTAAATATTTTATGTTTTTTCATGCTATTGTAGGTGGTATTTTTACAAGTTTTATTTTCTGTTATTGGCTGCTAATATATAGATGTAGAACGGAACTTTTACTTTATGTTATGTGATGTTACTAAATTCATTTATTAGTCTAGTAGTTTAAAAAAATAGATTCTTTGGGATTGTCATTGTAAATATCACCTTTAATAGAGACAGACTTCTTTTCCAGTCTTTTCTTGCTTTACTGCACTAGTTAGAACCTCCAGTAGCATGTTGAATGCACATAATGGGACAGATATTCTGGCTTTGACCCTGATTTGAGTAGCAGTGTTTGGCATTTAACATTAAGTAAATAGAATATTATCTCTAGGTGCTTTGTAGATGGTCCTTATAAGTTTGGGGGTATTTCTTTGTATTTCAAGGTTGAAAATTTTGACACACACATTTTCTCAAAACTCCCTTTAGTCAATTTGAATTACAATTTTTATATATTGTTTTAATTGTCAATATTTTGTCAACAATGTTGTATCTGTCTGTGTTCATGCTTGATGCGATTCTGTGGGTTTGTAATTTTCTTCCTTCCTTTCTTCCTCCTTTTCGTCTCTCCCCTCTTTTCCCACTTTCTTAGGAATTATGAGTACTGAGTATTTTCTCTTCATCTATTGATTATGTGGTTTTTGCCCTTCCATATTTTAATTAATAAGTTATAATAAATAATATTCTAATTTCAAGCCACACTTACATTTCTGAAAACAATTCATTTATATATATATAAATATATATGTGTGTGTGTGTGTGTGTGTGTGTGTGTGTGGCTTATTGGATTAGGTAATATAGCCATGAGAAAAATTGACCTGAAATTTTCTTTCTTGTTATCAAAATTATTCTAGCTGCAGAAGTCAATTTAGGAGTATTTTCACTTTTTTTATTCTTTGGCATAGTTTGTATAGGATTAGTTATTTGGTAGCAGTCATTTGAACCTTTTTTTCATTTTACTCCACACTGGGTAAATGTGGGAAGCTGCTTTGCTTTTTATTTTTTATTTTTCAAACAAAACTTATTAGAGATGGAAGAGGAGAGATAGAGAGATGTGCCAGAGCTGGCATGGGCCAGAGAAACTGCACCTGCTTTGCTTTTTAAATGTTTGTAGGTCTGATTAAATTTTTAGTCTTCCTGAGTCAGATTGACTAAGTTACATTTTCTGTTTTTTTGTAGGTACATTTGAGTAAGATATATATTTTTTAAAAGTGTTCTGTCTTGAAGTTTTAAACTTAATGGCAAAAAGTTGTGCACGGTTTTAGCTGTGTCTCTTATAAACAGAATAGAGCTACTGTATGCCTGCAGTTACACTGCGGTAAAATAAAATTACTTTTAAAAATCACTACAGCTATTTTTTTTTAAAGTCTACAATTTAAGTTTCTTTATTTTTTTATATTTTATTTTTGAGTCAGAGTCTAACTTTGTTGCCCAGGCTGGAGTGCAGTGGAACGCTTACGGCTACCGCGCACCCTCAACCATGCTGGGCTCAGGCAATCCTTCCACCTCAGCCTTCCAATAGCTGGAAGTACAGGCTGCACCACCATGTCCAGCTAATTTTTTGACCTATTGTAGAGACAAGGTCTTGCCATGTTGCCCAGGTTGGTCTCGAACCTCTGGGCTCAGGCAGTCCTCTCTCCTCTGCCTCCCAAAGTGCTGGGATGACATGTGTGAGCCACTGAGCCCAACTTTAAGTTTCTTTATGTTGTAACTGTTTTTAAGACATGAAGAATGTTTTGCTTAGTTTATTAAAAAGGGTTTTTAAAATAAAATAGATGACTATCCTAATATCTGAGTGAAGGTAAGCCACTACTATAATACTGGTAATTTAGTTTGTTTATGGTGTCCATTTCCCTCCTTAAATAGTTATGACTAGCATTTGGTACACTGCTAATTCAAAATTGAAAGTTCAAAATTGAGCTTACTGTCTTCATTTTCTTGAACCTTACTTGATTATTCTGGGGTGTTTTTTGTTTGTTTGTTTGTTTTGTGTGTGTGTGTGTGTGTGTGTGTGTGTGTGTGTGTGTGTTTCCTCCTAATCAGTTTATTTAGCTGTAATCAGTAAATATACCTGGGAGCCTAGGGTGCCTGACACAAATCTAAGCTACAATTACTAACAGGCCTTATGGCTTCTGTGGACATACTACTAGATTTATGTGGTAAATATAACCCAATGTTTTAAATACATATTTTCTCTGTAATATTATGATGGCAGAACATTCTTATGAAATTAGTGTGTGTGAAGGAGCAGAGCTCTTAAGACACTGTATTTATTTTATTGTTTTCCGTTAGAAGTGGGGCACTGTTTGTGTTAATAAGTCCCCAAACTAAATTTTAGAATTTTCTTGTGATCAGTGAGACATGTAAGGTGAATGAATAAGGATAGAGTAAGAATGAGTAAGATACAGTACAGTTCACTAGCTTAGGTAAGTGCTGATTTGGAATCAGCTTGAAATAAATTACGAGAAAGGACACCCAAAAAACCTGAATTATCTTTTGGAGGGTGGGCCCTTTGTAGTACAAACTTTCCCTACTAGATAAGTGTTCTAGGAACTCATCAGCATCAGTGTGCTAGCTAGTGTTGTTGTGAGAGACTGCGTTCAGCTTCAGTGAATTTTGGGGGGGATTCTTTCAACACGTTTTCCCATTTCATGATGGCAATTTATGAGCATACCTGCTCATACCACATGAGTATTTTTTTTTTTTTTTTAAGAAAGCAGGATTTATTGAGAGGACAGAAAAACTCCCACAGTGGGAGGGGACCCGAAGGGGTTGCCCTGGGTATGTTTTTGACCCAAAATGGTATGAGCCCTGGGTCCCACCCTCTCTGTTTGCCTGATCTCACCCTGAGTGACATTTTTTGTTTGTTTCCCTGGATGAAAAAATCATTTTGAGGACTTTTTTCTTTGGGGGAATGATTTGCTGATGTGGAAGAGGTGAACCAAAAACAGCAGAAACACTAAAAGGCATCAAAATTGATGAGTTCAAAAACTGTTTTTAGCAGCAGAAAAAACATCCTGATCAGTGTATTGCATCAACCAGAACTTTGAAGGTGACTGAAATGTAAGCATGTGAGAATAAATATACATTTCTAATTAATAAATTCTGTGTGGGTTTTTTGTTTTTTATTATTTTTAGTCCCACCTTGTATATGTGTTCAAGACCTACCCCCTCAGCTGGCTCTTCACCAATGCCCGTGGGCTCTCACTCTCACTGTCTTCTTAGTTTATGTTCACCCATGTTTTCAACACAGCTATTTCAAATCTTCAGTTCCTTGGGAGGACCTGCATCTGTTGCATGGTGTTTGGGGGTTGACCTTTGAGTCATGACATTGGGGACCAACTGAAATGAGGATGATTACTCCCTCAGTGGGTGGACAGAATCTAGGCTGCAGAAGCCAAGGCAGGTGACAGTCTTGGAAGGATATTGCTCTAATTTGGCTGCAAAAGTACCCAACATGTGAGCTTTGGGGGGATACCTTTAATGTGTAGTTCAGTGAAATTCCTGGGAGAATGGTAGGTGAGGGAGATGAGCTAGTACCACTGTTAGAACTTAAAATCTTGATAGTTACAGCTGCTAGGGACCTTTGAGTCCCCACCCATCTAAGAGAAAAGCAAAGTCCAGGGCAAAAGTGCTGGGTCTTTCTGAGGGAAATCTCAATGGACTGGGGTACCATAGCCTCATGTACCTTGAGCCACTGTTTATCTTCTCCCTGGTAACGCACGTTCTCAAATCTGCAGCATGTGCCTCTGCTTTAGTCTTTATCATGTAATCAAAAACAAAACAAACCCACAAAACTTTCTTTTACTTTACATCCTCTACCCAGCCAAATATCAGAGCTGAGTAATATGGACTCCTTTCCTTCTCTCATTCCTTTAGTTCTTTCTGGCCAGAGTCAACGGAGACTCTTTAATTTTAAATCCACTGGGCTCTTTTTGTTCCTTTCCTTTATCTACTTCTTAGAGAATAGTCTTCCTGGGATTTTTTTGCTTGTCTCTCTCCTAATTCCATGCTGCACACTCTCCATAGCTTTACTATCCATGGGGGACCCCCCAATTCTATAGCACTCCTGAGCTATAGACCTAAATCGTAGCAGTATGATAGAGAAAAGACATAGCTACCACTGAGTACTAACTACATATATTTTTTTTTTGTTTTAGCATTTGATTCTCACAGTAATTCTCTAAATTCTCTTTTTGTAGATGAAGAAATAGATTAGAGAGATCACAGAGCTAGAGAAAACTGCAACTGGAGTTTAGATCCCAACTCTGAGTCTAAAGTTACTTTGCTTGAGCATTTTAGACCCTCATTAGTTGCTACTTAGATTATTCATGACTTATCCTTTTTCATCCTTCTGTCAGAGCCATCTTTACATAGTGGAAATTTAGCTCATGTCCACTTCCTTATTTGAAAACCTTAAGTAGTTCCCAAAGTTCTCGAGATGTAGTTCAAATGTCTTGGTGTAATATAGGAGGGTCTTCATGATTTCCTCCATTTTACCCTTTCTAGCCACTTTCTGCCTCATCCTCTGTGTATTAAATCTCCAGACACATGGAATCACTTTCTTTAGCCTCAGTTTAGCATGCTATATCTTCTTCTAGGACAGCTTAATACTTTGCCTTTTCCTGTCTGACTCCTATATATATATTAAGATTTAATTCCTCATCAGTTCTTCCCTTTTTTCCTTTCTTCCTCTTGCCATCGGCTGGGTCTGGTAACCTCCCTCTCCCTACCCCACCATATTCTTCTATGGAACTCCACTATTTCAGTGACATGGTTCCTTTAGTAGATGAAAGTATGAGCCAATTGTGATATTAGACAACAAAATAGTATCAGACTGAACTAGACCAAAGTACTATAGCTCTGCCACTTTCTAATTTTCCACATTGATTAAGTCATCTAACCTTTCTAAGCATCTTTAAGTCTTTCTACATCTTTAAAATGAAGAGGATTAGTACTGACATCATAGTTATGAAAGTGGACTATAAAGTGACTTGTCATAAGTTTTATAAATGTAATTATAATATGTGGTGATGATGATATTGTGATATTTGTTTTGTAATGATCTGTTGTCTTTCATTCCCGCTTGATCATAAGAATACCATCTAAGGACACCAGATGCAAACTCACATAAATGCTTAGGATATTTGTTTCATTTAAAAAGATAACTAGAGGTAGAGATGGCTTCAGATGTGATACGATCAGTAGTTCAAAATATCTTCAAGAACTCACATTCCTCCTGCTTCTTTACTATTATTCTCAGTGAAGGTGTCATCGTTAGGTCGGTTCCCTTTGAATCTGAAATGGCAGCCAGTGGCAATGGGAATTGCATGTTTCCTTGCTTACACTCAGCAGAGGATAAGAGGCTTCTTTTTCTCTTTTGCTTAGAGTGGACTCCTTGCTTCTCATTTGTTTATATTGGCTTAGGTCTGCCTGTCTAAAGCAGGCTGCAGAGGGATTACCATGGTGGTTTAGATCAGGGATTGGAATTACTGGCCACACAGTCTCTGTTGCAGCTTCTCAACTCTGCTTTTGCAGCATGGAAGTGACCAAAGGCAATAGGGGAAGAAGATGAGTATAACTGTGTTCCAGTAAAACTTTATTTAAGGACACTGAAATTTGAATTTCATATAATTTTTTTAATGTTGTTCAGTTTTCTTCTTTGATATTTCAACTGTTTTAAAAAGTGAAATCATTTTTAACTGCTGATTTGTACCAAATACATGAGGTAGGCCATAGTTTGCTCACCCTGGTTTAGAGTAATTACTGGGGTTGAGAGTGTTCCCACTAATGTTTGATATAGGAAAACACTATGTTTTGTTTTATCTTTATCTCAAGTGCTAAAATACCTTGACATAGAAGGTACTAAATACTCAACAGTTTATGAATATTGAATATCATAGTAGGTACTCGGTCCACATAAAGGTCCTCAATATAAATGTTGGAATGAACGAATATAGATGATGTTGTATTTCTCTCTACTAGACCAAAAGGACATTGAGAGTAGGGATAGCTGTGTTTTTGTGTCTTCTACACTATCTTGAGTGCAATAAGTACTCAAAAATTATATGTTGCATGGGTGGATTTTTTCTTTTTGTAGGTTTATGTTATGGTCAACAGCACAGATCAAAAGTCCTGTTGATGTTTATAAGCGTTAGCGCTAACAAAACAGCAAAATTATTAACTATACTTCATTGATATAGAGAATTGTTTAAATAGGTCAAGTTTGTTAAGCAATAGGCACTGTTTAGGTGTGGTGCTAGTAGTTTCCACGCAGTAAGCTTTTGTAGTTTAACCCATAGGAAGCTGTTCTGAAGCCATAAGGGCCATTCCCAATACTGTGTCATCTGTAGTTAGTTCATTCTGACTGGGAAGAAGGTTGGGCACAAGCATTTTATTTGTTTATCATTTTTTGTAAAATTAGAATAGCTGTGCTTACTTTGCAAGATTTCAGTTTTCCCCTCATTTTATTTTTAAACATGACTCAAGGATAGACTAAAATTATTTATGTGGTTTCTGAAGTATGAAGTAACTTACTACATTTTTCTTCTCTTTTTTTGTTTTGGCTTTTAAAATTCTTTTGTAAGAATTTTGACAATTTCCTCTTTGGCATAAAATTAAGTTTGTCGATTTTAATTTAAAAATATACCAATGAAGTATACAAGGCTAACATTTGTAAAGAACAGCTTGGAACAAATTGTACCTTAGAATGCTGTACTTTAAAATTCAAGATTGCTGGCCAGGCTCGGTGACTCAGCCTGTAATCCCAGTGCTTTGGGAGGCCGAGGTGAGTGGATTGCCTGGGGCCCATGGGTTCGAGACCCGCCTGGGCAACTTGGCGAGACCTCATCTTTACAATTAAAAAAAAAAAAATTAGCCGGGCGTGGTAGCACGCTTCTGTAGTTCCAGCTGCTTGGAAGACTGAGGTGGAAGGATCACCGGAGACCAGCAGGTCAAGGCTGCGGTGGGAATGTGCCACTGCACTCCAGTCTGGGCGACAGAGTGAGACTCCAACTCAAAATAAATAAATAAATACATACATACATACATAAATAAATAAAATTCAAGATTATGCTTCTCTGCCAATGATTATTTGTAGCTATATTGTCTCTTATGTCCTTTTACCCTGGTTTAGTACTTACCAAAGTGAATTTTAATTGCTTTTTTTACTTGACTCCTCCACTGGACTATATATAAGTGGCCTCTATTGTTTGTTGTTGTAGTCCAAGGTAGGGATTTAAAGAGTATTTGTTGAATGAATGAATATTCAGATACATTGAGAAAACCATGGAAGCCGTTTAAAATGTATTATTCTAAGATTTTTGTGTCTTAAAATCTATGTTAGCTTACAGGGCTCAAAGTATCT
>CAUYQG010088909.1:0-19247 GCA_963574415.1 Tarsius wallacei | reverse complement strand
CATTTGTGTTTTAAATGACTTGGCAGTAGCAAGAGTTTCATGTTAAATAATTAATAAGAAAAGTTGGTAGAACTCATTGACTAGGTGATGTGTGTGTGTGTGTGAGAGAGAGAGAGAGAGAGAGAGAGAGAGAGAGAGAGAGAGAGAGAGAAATCCAGAAGACAATTAGGTAGACCAGTCTCAAGTTTCAAAATAATTCTGAACTATTGATGTAGATAGAAGAATTCCAGGGTATAGTCGTAGCTGAAATGATGAAGTAATTACATAAAGAAAGAGGGGAGAATATATGATCACAGGTAAAACCTTGGGAGAAAATCTATAAAAGAAAAAGAATAAAAGTTTGTAAAGGAGAGACATAGGTGAAGGAGAGAGGTCCCTGTGAAATGGAAGAGACTGGAATCCAGGGTATAGTGTATATTAGCTTTAAACATAAATTTAAAAAATCACTTTCTCTGAGTCAGATGATAGAGAGTCTTGCAGATAAGTCTTGTTAATGGTGAGAAAAGAAAGCTAGGAATTTCCATCTCTAGAGAACAGGTGTTAAGACAGGGTGCTGGAGGAATAGTAAACGTTTGGAATGACACCTGTAAGGAAAGACAGAGAATTGGACCTACAGTGGCACTGCCATGCAGCTTGAGGCTCTGGAGAGGGTGAGTCTGAACTTACAGTGAAACTATTCTGGGCCATTCTGAGTTTTCTTCAGTACTGGATCTTAGAAGCCAAGAAAACAGTGTTAGATTTGCTACTGCAGTGTACAATGAGAGCAGAAAAGGAGAATGAGATTTGAATGTTTGGCGAGAATATATTTGAAGTTCCAGAACAAATGTATATTTTGGTCTGAAGGAATAAATAAAATAAATTGGGGGGAAGGTGAAGAAATATATCTAGAGAAAGTAATTAGTGAGAAAGGCAGACGGGCAGGAAAATTGTGGCCAGTAGGATTTTTTTGTTTAGGCATTCTGACCATGAAAATGGGAGAGAAGAATAGAGATTAGATGAAGGGCTCTAGAGCTGAGGTCTAGGAGAGACCAAGAGCACTGTGGTATCCCTGAACATAACTTACAGAATTTGTGTCCTCATGTGTGTGCATAAATAGGTGACTGTTGCAATGTGCACAGCAATACTACTTCATTTAGTTCAAGGCAGGAAAGTGATTATTGAAGGTCTTGGCAACAAGTTTTATCGATGCAAAGAATTTGAAAAATAGGGACAGGGTAGCTATAAAGACACACAAAAAAGGAAATTGAGATAGAGTTGAGCTTGAATATGTCAAGAGAAATGAGCTTTTACAATGCAAAAAAATGAGCAAGATGAATTAATATTACATTAACTAGATAGCTCTTATATAATATGTTTGCAATTTCCTCTGACTCTGAAATGATTGCTCACCTACTCATAATTTTGAAATAAGAAAATATTAGCCATAGCAGTTCATAGGTTAGAAAAATGGGAACTCTGTCACTGGTTTAAGACACAGAACCTAAAGCTTCAGAGGCTTGTAAGATCTAAGATTTTTGTGAAGAGCAATGCTAAGAAAATTGAGGGCATTTATCTTACCATGCATTTAGGATTGAGGAATAGAATTTATCTAAGTACCCCTTCCTCAGCTCAAGGCAACCTACTAGGACATTCATTACATCAGTGGAGCCACCATCCTTGCTTCGCTCTGTCAGATACTGCTACCTTCCCCTTACTGCCTAATACCATCTCCACTACTTCTGAAAACAGCAACTGAGGCATCTTTCTAAACTCATTCCAAGCTCAATCCTCACATGCAAAAAAACCTGTTATGCTTGAAGACTGAATATGCAAATGGATAATGGATAGACCATATATGACAGAACTCTGACCCACAATCCCTGTAACAATCAGTTCCACAAAGCCACAAACAACAGCAATTGACCCAGAATGGCCAGGGCTTAGTCAATGACTGTCAGCTTCCTTATGTTTTGCCCTCATTTACAACTCTGGACCAAATACACTCTCCATGTCAATCACATAGAATGTGCCACACTGTCGAGGCGAATCCCAGCTTTCCTATGCCAACAAGCTCCAATCACGCTATACCTAAAACTTTCCTTGTTTCTCACTGTAAGGCTTCCCAATTTCCTGCCTGCCTTTCAGTCTCTGTCAAAAGCTACTGATGACGGCTGACCCTTGCTACAGAAAGGTCTGAAGAAATAACCTTCATTCTCATGAGTAGTCTTCATTTATTTCCAAATATTAAAGCTAAATATCATTACCCTCATTTTATAGATGAGTAGACTGAGGTTACCTTAATTCCTATCTCCTCTTCTTAATTGAAAACAAAACATGTAGACAATATTTTAAAACATATAGCCTTGGTTTTTCCTGTGTAGCTTCAAGTCCAATTCTTGTTTACGTAGTTTCTTAACAGATGGTAATGATCACCTCACATTAATGATACTGAGATAATATTTATTCTAAGCTACATATTTTAAGTGAGAAGAAAAGCTTTCTGAGGACAAAGTTGTTGTTGCCTATGTTGAATCACCATGCACTTCCTGAGTTCTCGAGTGTCACAACTGTTGAACACTTATTTGCTATGAAAGAATCATAAGCATTACCAGGGTCTAGTTATAAGTTAATTTCCATTTGATTTTCCCCTAGTTTCAGAGCATTATTTTTCCCTTTTGTTGTTGTATAATAATTTAAATATCAATGGGGCTACAAGTAAATATTTATGATATGCATAGAATATACAATGATTAAGTCAGGGTATTTAGGGCATATCTCACCTTGAGTGTTTATTATTTTTATGTGTTGGTATCATTTCAAGTTTTCCCTTGTAGTTACTTTGAAATATATAATATTGTTTCTAAGCATGGTCATCATAGTCTGTTATCAAACATTAGAACTTTTTTCATCTCCTAATCATGTTTTTGAACTCCTACATATTAGTGAGGACATGCAGTATTTGTTGTTCTGTGCCTGACTTATTTCACTTGACATAATGATCTCCAGTTCCATCCATGTTGCTGCCAATAACATGATTTCCTTTTTTTATGACTCGATAGTATTCCATTGTATGCATATATCATATTTTTTATGCATTCGTCCATTGATGGGCACTTAGTTTGATTCTATATTATTGCAATTTTGAATAGTGTTACAATACACACGCAAGCACAGATATCTGTTTGCTATATTGATTTCTTTTCCCTTTGGATAGATACCCAGTATTGGGAGTGGCTGGATTGTATGGTAGTTCTGTTTTTAGTTTTCTGAGAATTCCCCATAGTGTTTTCTATAATGATTGTACTCATATACATTCCCACCAAAAATGTACAAGTTCTCTTTCTTCAAATCCTTGTCCAGTAAACATTTCTTTTTATTTTAATAATAACCATCCTAACTTGGATAAGATGGTATCTCCCTGTAGTCTTTATTTGTATTTCCCTGATGATTAGGAATGTTGAGCATTTTTGCATATACCTGTTGGCCATTTGAATGTCTTCTTTTGGGAAATGTTTTTCATGGCCTTTGTGCACTTTAAAAAAATTTTTATTTTATTATAGAAGTGTAGGGTACAACTGAGGGTTAACTACGTAAGTAGGCTGCATGCAGGTGAAGTTTGGGCTTGTGACTGCCCCTCTCTCTCCCTGGTAATGAACAAAGTACCCTTTGTGTTGTCTCCTGCTCCCCACCCTCTCCCTCCCTCCTTTAGCATGCTCAGTGACTGTCAATTCCTCTCTTGTGCTAATGTGATTAATGTTCAAGGCCCACTTATTCATGAGAACATGCAGTTTTCTGTTCTTTGTTTCTGTGATGTTACTTAATATGATGGTCTCCAACTCCGTCCAATTTGCTGCGACGTTCATGATATTGTTCTTCTTTGTGACTGCATAATATTCCATTGTGTATATGTACCACATTTTCTTTATCCAGTCCACTTTCAATTGGCAGTAGGCTTGGTTCCATGTTTTTGCTATTGTGAATAGTGCAGCAATAAACATGCATGTGCAGGTGTCTTTTTGGTAGACCAATTCATGCTCCCCTGGGCATATTCCCAGAAGAGAGATTGCTGGATCATATGGAAGGTCAATTTTTAGTTCTTTTAGGAATCGCCATACTGCTTTTCGTAGCAGTTCAACTAGCTTGCACACCCACCAAGGGTGTAGAAAATATTCCTTTTTCTCGGCACCAGCACCAGCATCTGTTATTTTTTTATTTATTAACGATGGTCATCCTTACTGGAGTTAAGTGGTATCTCATTGTGGTTTGGATATGCATTTCTCTGATGATTGGAAAGACTTAGCATTTTGTCATGTGTCTGTTGATTCCTTGTATGCCTTTCTTTGAGAAGTGGCTGTTCATGTCCTTTCCCACTTTTTAATGGGACTGTTTGCTTTTTTCCTTTCAGTTCATTTAAATTCCTTGTAGATCCTAAATGTTAGGCCTTTGTCAGATTCTTTACCCCCTTTTTAACAGATCACTTTTTTTTAACCTGTTGAGGTATTTAAATTCCTTATACATCCTGGTTGTTAGTCCCCTGTCAGATAGGTAATTTGTAAATATTTTCTCTCTTTAAAAGGGCTGTTTCTTTACTCTGTTTTTCTTTTGCTATGCAGAAGCTTTTTAGTTTAATATACTCCAATTTGGCTATATTTGTTGCCTGTGCTTTTGAGCTCTTAGACATAATAAAATCTTTACCTAGACCAATATCCTGAAGAGTTTTCCCTATGTTTTCTTCTAGTAGTTTCAAAGTTTTCGGTCTCATGTTTCAGCCTTTAGCCCATCTTGAGTTGACTTTTATATATGATAAGAGATGAACGTCCAGTCTTTATGTTTATCATTTTACCATCACCATTTATTGAGTGTCCTTTCCCCAATGTATGCTATCAGTAACTTTGTTGAAGATCAGTTGGCGGTGAATATGTGGAATTATTTATTGATTCTGTTCCTTTGGTCTATCTATATTTGTACCAATACTATGCTATTATGGTTACTATAGCCTTGGAACACGTTTTGAAGTCAGGTAGTGAGATTCCTCCGACTTTGTTCTTCTTGCTCAGCATTGCTTTGGCTGGTTGAGCTCTTTTTTGTTTCCATATGAATTTTAGAACTTTTTTCTATTTCTGTAAAAAATGATATTAGTGTTTGGAATGAGATTGCATTGAATCTGTAGATCATTTGTAGTCGTATAGACATTGTAACAATATGACTTCTTCCACTCTATAAGCATGGAATGTCTTTCTAATGGTTTGTGTCCTCTTACATTTCTTTTATCAGTGTTTTGCAGTTTTCCTTATAGAGATCTTTCATATCCTTGGTTTTATTTTTATTTTCCTAGGTATTTTACTTTTTGATAGCTACTATAAATAGAATTGCCTTCTTTATTTCCTTTTTATCTATTTCTTTATTGATGTATAGAAGTATTACTCAATTTTGTATACTGATTTTGTACTCTGCAACTTTACTGAATTTGTTTATCAGTTCCAAGAGTTTTCTGGTGGAGTCTTGTTTTCTCTAGATATAAGATTGTGTCTTCCTCAAAAAGAACAATTTGACTTTCTCTTTTCCAGTTTCAATTCTTTTTATTTTTTTCTTGCCTGATTGCTCTGGACAGGACTTCCAGTATATGACAAATATGAGTGGTGAAAATGGGCATCCTTGTCTTCAGTTTTTACAGGAAAAGCTTTTAACTTTTCCCAATTCACTATGGTGTTAGCTATGAATTTGCTATATATGGTCTTTATTATTTTGAGATATGTTCCTTCTGTGACTAATTTATTGAGAGTTTTTTTAAATCTTGAATCGGTGTTGATTTTGTTAAAATATTTTTTGCATCTATTGAGATAATCATATGGTTTTTGTCTGACATTCAGATGATATGATGTATCATGTTTATTGATTTGCATATATTGAACCACTCTTGCATCCTTAGTAAAAAATTTCACTTGATTGAGATATATTATCTTTTTGATGTGCTATTGCATTTGGTTTGCTAGTATTTTGTTGAGGATTTTTATAACTGTGTTCAAGAAATTGGCTTGTAGTTTTCTTTTTTTCTTGTGCCCCTTTCTGGTTTGGGGATCAGGATCATGTTGAACTCATAGAATAAGTTAGGGAGAATTCCCTCTTCCTTAACTTTTTGGAATAGTTTAGGAATAATTGGTATTCGTTCTTCTTTAAACACTTGATCAAATTCAACAGTGAATCCATCCATTCCTGAGCTATTATTTGTTGGAACTCTTTATTGCTGATATACTCTCACTACTCATTATTAGTCAGTTGAGATTTTCTATGTGTTTCTGATTCAGTCTTGGTAGGTTGTATGTTTTCAGGATTTTTTTTCCATTTCCTCTTGGTTTTTTAGTCTGCTAGTGTGTTCACAGTAGTCTCTGATGATCTTTTGTATTTCACTGGTATCAGTTGTATTGTCTTGTTTTTAATTTCATGCTTTATTAGTGAGTTTTATATTTTTGTATATTTTAATGATGGTAACTATCGTCCTTTTGCTTCAAGTTGAGAACTCCATTGAGCATTTTTTATAAAGCTCGATGTTTCCCTCAGCATTTGCTAATCTAGCAAACACTATTTCTCCGTTTATTTATTTATGAAGGATAATTTTGCTGGATATAGTATTCTGGGGTGACAATTTTTTTTCACTTTGAATATATCCTTCCATTTTCTCCTGGCCTTTAAGGTTTTTGCTGAGAAGTCTATTGGGAAATCCTTTATAGGTGAGTAGATTTTTTTTTTTTTCTTTCTGTTTTCAGTACTTTCTCTTCGTCACTGACTTTAGACGGTTTTACTATATTGTGTTATTGAGAAGAATTTTTTGCATCACATCTGTCTGGGGATGTCTGATCTTCTGTACGTGGATGTCAAAATCTCTTGTTTTACTTGGAAAGTTTTCATCTATGTTGTTAAATGGGTTTTCAACAATTTCTTCCCATTTTTGTCTTCATGGTTACTAGCAATTCATCTATTTGATCACTACATAGTGTCTCATATATTATGGAGACTTTGTTCATTATTTTTTATTCTTTTTTTTTTTCTTACTGGGTTATTTCAAAGATTTGTCTTTAAGTTTTGAGGTTCTCTATTCCACTTGATTTAGTCTATTAAAACTTTGGAATGTATTCTATATTTCATTGAAGTTACTCTTCAGTTCTAGAATGTGTGTGAGGTACTTTTTATATCTATCTCTTTGATAAATGTCTCCTTCAAATCTTGAATTGTTTTCCTGATTCTTTGTAATGATATTCTCTTGTATCGCTCTGAGTTCTTTTGTTATCCAAATTTTAAATTCTTTTTCTGGGATTTGTTGAATTTCCTTTTAATTGAGATCTGTTGCTGGGTAATTATTGTGTTCTTTTGGTAGTGTCATATTCCCTTGCTTTTCATGCTCCCTGCATCCTACATTGATATTCGAGCATCTAGTGTATTAGTCACTTCTTTCAATTTTTTGAATTTGCTTTCATAGAGGATGACTTTTCCTGAAGATGTATCAATAGTGTTAGTTGTGTGTGACCCTTTGGCTTTGATTCTGGATAATGCAGCAGTTTAGTCCCTCTATGCTTTATTTGGCTGTAAACAATGTCAATGTTGCCTGAGATTTCTTTGGTGGTTTAGCAGAGGCTATGCTGATGTTTTTGCTAGTGACAGGGATGCCAAGGGTCGGTCTTAAGGCTCCAGAGGTGACACTGGTAAGCTAAGCATGGCTGTTTTGGGACCTCAAAGTAACAAATGTTGATATTTGTGATAGCAAGACCATTCAAGTCAGTTATTGGGACTTCAAGTGGCTTGCTTAGATGCCACTGTTGGTGATGTTGGGCTTGGATGATGATAAGTTTCTTGAATCCCTGAGCCGCTGGCATGGTATGAATGACTGTAGTTGGAGTGGCATGATGACCCTCTGAGTCCCAAGCAGTGTGCGTTAGTATTGACAGTAGCTGTGGTGTAGGGTCACCACCCACAGGCCCAGACATACAGTTGTCAGGCTCAATGCTCTTGGCAGCAGCAGCACTATAACACTGCACAGAGAAAGGTGGGATGGTGACCTCACATGAGCCCAGGCATAGAGGCCACACCACCTATGATGTGGGGAGGGTGCTGTAACTACTCATAGTCCCAGACAGACAAGCTCTCCAGCTTACCTACCTCAGCCTGCAGTGGCAGCAGTAGTGGCTGTGCTTACAGCAGTGTGAAAAGGGGGATTAAGGATACTGTTCCATACATATGAACTCAAGCATAGAGGATAGAGCTCCAGTTGAGGGGATCTTACTTTCCAATTACAAGGCTGAACATAGAGTTTGTGCCTTTGCTGGAGGCATGGGCACATCTCACAGCCCCAGACAGTATTATCTCTGGAAAGCACATACTTTGGTTTCCTTTGTTCCATGGGTGACTTTATTGGTGCACTGCACCATCCATCCCTTGAGGAGTTGTCCTTCACTGTAGTCCACCGGGTAGACACTGGGAGATGTCATTGAGGGATCATGACATGTAGAGATACACGTCTGTGGTTCTTAGGGCAGGATACAGTCCTGTGACTGCTATGTTCGCACAATGATGTTCTGTTGCAGTTGTTTAGATCTCAGGGTGGTGAGTGACCCAGCATGAGGTTTCTGTCTCATGCAATGCCCTGGCAAAGTCTTCAATCACTGTCTATGTTAGTGTCAGAATTTGTGGGGGTAGCGGAGCTCTCTGTGTTAGCTATGTGGACTGTTAAAATTCTCTCTTATATTTTTCCCGTAATACCAAGCTCCTTAGGGTTCCTGGCCAACTTTGGTTGAGTTTTCCACTTACTTCCTTCTTCCTCAGGTGTGCCTCAAGTGTTCTCTCCTAGATGTTCTATTTGATGTATGATAGTCTATTCATAATTTTGATTCTTCTCTCTGGAGAGAGTGGGTGTCTGATATCTCTAATCAGTCATCTTGAACAAGGAATCTCCTGGAACATTCTTAATAGTCACTGTTTTATAATCAACACCCTACTTGTCCAAAATATTTCTTTAAAGTTACTAATTCTTACAGTTCTTATCACCATTGCTTCTTCCAACTAGTGTTGGTTTAATTCTGTTCAGTTTCGAGAAATGTGAAAAACCAGACATGGACTCACTAGGGAAATCTGGAAAGTTCAGCTGTCAGTTCTTCATAGAATCTCATGCTCAAAAAAAGAGTATCAAAATAATATGATGGTGTCTATAATAACTATTAAAATAGTTTGTCTTGGTAATCCTAGAAGCCTAAAGTCCAACTGTTTGACTAATTATATGTAAGAAAAATGACATGAACCTCTATTTTTGGTGTAAAAGGGTAGACAGAAAGGCCAACAAAAGTAGAATAAGAAAATATTTGGGGAAGGCTTCAACCTTGGGAAGGCATTCACTTTGAATGAAGAGAAGAGTTATTAACATATATTAACTTTATGTGAGCAACTTAGTTATCACACTAGAGAGTTCTACAACCCATACTCTTTGTCAGATGAGACAGACAGTTAGATTAGCTTACAGGGTCGTGTGTCTGGAGTGAAATCAAGGAGGCTATTCACATACAAAAGAGGAAAAGATACAGAAATTAAAACCTAGGTGAAATTAAATAAAAAAATTTGTCCCTGCTTTTTCTCAATTTTTCCAATAGCTCAAAGCCCCTCCCCCTAGTACCGTACTTCCTTTTTTGGTTTTTAAATAATACTGTGGTATGAAAATTTACAGAAAACTCATATTGCAATTTCTGCCTTCCACAGTTAAGAACACTAAGCCTGAGACAGTTGAAAGTGGCCCATCTAAAGACATATAATGTTAAAAATATTTAAAACTGAGACGTTTAAAATTTAATGTTCTCAAGAAAGTCTATTGCATTCTACCTCCCTTTTTCAAAAGTTAAAATTAGACCAAATTATATTGCAGAATATAGAATTGCATTTTGTTTTCAAAGACAAAGATGTGAATGAAGGTATCAATCAATAAAGTTTATGACTACCCTCCCCAATTAAAAAGTTGGAGAGAAATTACTAAATGGAAGAATT
The DNA here is from genome assembly GCA_963574415.1 of Tarsius wallacei. Taxonomy (NCBI): domain Eukaryota; kingdom Metazoa; phylum Chordata; class Mammalia; order Primates; family Tarsiidae; genus Tarsius; species Tarsius wallacei. The sequence goes on along the minus strand of CAUYQG010088909.1, from coordinate 9,248 downwards.
GGTATTTTTAATTTTTTTGATAACCTAATAAGTCTTCCTATATAGCTTAAAACCTAATATAAATGAGGAATCCTTTTAAAGATCATTTCAATGATTTTTTTTCTTTTGCCTTTGGTGAAGTTTGCTCCATCTCTTACTCAGAACATTTGCAAACTCATCACCTTTGATTTATCTACTTCAAAGGTTGTTTCCACTATTAATCTTTAATTTTACTGTCAAAGTTGATTTCTGCACCCACTGAATTATATTGACATATGGTAAGTCACTTAAACTTTTCCCATGAATGGGAGAGATTTGAGAAGTAATACTGGATAAGTCTGGGCACCTGGATTTTCTAATTGGCTGGATCTTTAGCATATGCTTAATGAATAACCCTTAGTATTCTGGCCATATCATAGATAACTATGAGTTTACTATCACCAAAAATAAAGCACCAGCAACTTAATTTTTCTGGAATAGCTGGGGCAGAGATCTGTGTTTTAATTTCCCTGAAGTATTTCCAGGCTTTTAACATTCATACCAAAAAGAGGGGTAGAGTAAGATGGCAGACTAGGTCTCTCCAGCAATCATCCCCCTGCAGAAACATCAATTTGAATGACTATCCACACATGAAAATACCTTCACAAGAGCTAAGGAAACCAAGTGAGAGATTAAAGTAACTGACTGAAACACAATAATGAGAAAAATTGTAATGAAGAGAGTAAAAAGAATATTTTTATATTACTAACATCACCCCTTCCCAATTCTAGGCAGCATAGGATTAAAAAAATCATCATCTACTGGAAGGAAAGAGGGAGAAGTAAGCACAGGACTTTGATTTGGACCCCAACACACAGGGATCATCACAGTAAACCCAAGCACCGGGGAGACCTCCATGGCCCAGGATTCAGGGTGTTATTTAAAGACTGAACCTCTACACCTGCCTCGGTGCCAGGTGGGACCATGTAATTCCAGTCTTCATCTTTCCTGGAGGACTCAGCATGTACCACCACTGCTTAGCTAATGTCAGTGGCCCTGAGTTTCTGACAGCCCTTAGTGAGATGGAACTCTCAGAGGCCCCATGTTTCCAGCACACCCCAGAGTCTGGCCAATCACAGCAATCCAAAGCATCAGGACTATGTCAGACAGTCTGCCCAAAGTCTCTAAACAGGCAGATCTATTGAAGGGCTTTTCCAGACAAAGCCATTTGCAAATACTGGAATAAATATCTACTTCTTAAAATGTACAGACATGAACATATAGCCCAATCAGGGAAACATGACTTCACCAAAGAAACAAAACCAAGTACCATTAAAGAAATGGATATATATGAACTGCCTGATAAAGAATTCAAAGTAAATGTTTGAACAATAAATGAATGAATGTTTCAGTGAATAACAAGAAAATACAGAGAAACGATTCAACAAAATGAACAAAGCAGTAAGTGTCCAGAAAAAACATAATAAAAAGATTGAAGTAATTTTTTAAAAAATCGAGTAAAACTCTTGGATCTAAAAAATACAATGAACAAAAAGCAATAAAGAGTATTAACAACTGACTTTGTCAAGAAGGAAAAAAAAACTGTGAACTTGAAGACAGGTTATTTAAAAATATACAGATGAGAAAAAAAAATCCAAAAAGTAACACAGAATGAAGAAAACTTATGGGATCTATGAGAAAGCATCAAAACTGCCTACGTTTTTCTGATAGGAGTTTGAGAAGGTAAAGAGAAAGATAAGAGAGAAAAAAGGTTTTTAAATTAAATAATAGAAGAAAACTTTCCAAACCTAGAGAAAGATATAAATATCCATGTACAGGAAGGTCATAGGACTTCAATAAAAATCCCTCCAAATCAGATTATGCCAGGACATATTAAAATCAACATGTTAAAATAAAATAAAAAGAGTGAATACTGAAAGCAGCAAGAGAAAATAAGCAAATAACAAATAAGGAAGTTCCAGTATGCTTAACAGCAGACTTCTCTGCAGAAACTCTGCAGGCCAGGAAAGAATGAGATAAAATATCAAAATCCCAAAGGAAAAAAAAATGTGCCAACTAAGAATATTGTACCCAGCACAGAAGCTTTTCAGAAATGAAGGAGAGATAAAGCCTTTCTCAAACACATAAAAGCTGAGGAAGTTCATGACCAGATTGTTTTATAAGAAACACTAGTGAGAGTTCTTTTACAGCTGAAGAAAAAGGACATTAATTAGTAACACAAAATATTTGAAACTATAAAATTCAATTGTGAAAGTAAGTATAGTCAGATTCAGAACACTCTGACACTGTAATGTTGGGTGCAAATTACTTATATCTTTAGTATAAAATTAAAAGACAAAACCATTAAAAATAATAATAGCTATAATGATTTGTTAAGGGGTATGAAATATAAAAGTATGTAAATTGTGGTATCACAACTTCAAAATATTATGTGGGGGAGTGGAGTAAAGGTGTAAAGTTTTAATTTCATTGTCAAAGATATTATGTTATTACCTTAAAATAGCCTGTTATAGCTGTAATATATTTTTGTCAGACTCATGGTAAGCCACAAATCAGAAACCAATAGGATATAAACAAGAAATAAAAAACAAGAAATCAAAGCATGCTAATAAAAATATTAAGTTGATCACAAAATAAGACAGAGAGGAAGAAAGGAAGAAATTTTATAAAAAATAACTAGAATAAAATTAGCAAAGGGGCAGTAGTAAGGCTTTACCTATCAATAAATACCTAGAACATGAGTGGACTTTTCCCATCAAAAGACAGAGTGGATAACAAATTTTAAGAAGACACAACTATATGTTGCCTAAAAGAAACCCACTTTACCTGTAAAGACATTCATAAAAAGCAAAAGAATGAAAAAGATATTCAGTACAAATGGGAACCAAGAGAGAGCAGGAGTAGCTATACAGGTATCTGATAAAATAAACTGTAAATCAAAACTGTAAGAAAAGACAAGATCATTACATAATAATAAGGAGGTCAATTTAGCAAGAATATATACCAATTGTAATTACATACTATCAATATTGTATCACCTAATATATAAAGTAAGCATTATTCTAAAAAAGGAGATAGACTGCAAAACAATAAGAGTAGCGAACTTTAACACCCCACTTTCATCTATATATAGATCATCCAGACTACAAATCAATAATGAAACAGGATTTAAACCTCACTCTAGACCAAATGGACCTAACACACAATTACAAACGTTCTAACAGCTGCAAAGTACACATTCTTTTCAACTGTACATAGAACATTCTTCAGAATAAATAATATTTTAGGACACAAGTCAATATTTTACATATATAAGAAGACTGAAATCATATAAATTACCTTTTCTTACCACAATGTTATAAAACTAGAATTCAATAATAGCAGAAACTTTTGAAAACTCACAAAAAATGGAGATTAAGTAACATACTTCTAAACAAACAGTGGATCATTGAATAAATTAAAAGGGAAAATTAAAAAATTTGTTTAGCCCTTGGAGGTCTTCCTCGTCCTTTTCTGGCCCCACCCTCTGTCCCATAGTTGAATCAAGGTAGGGCGAAACAGCCTGATATTGGTACAAGAACAGGCATAGAGGCCAATGGAACAGGATAGAGATTCCAGAAACAAAACCTCAATTTATCATCCAACTCAGCTTTGACAAAGCCTCCAACAACAACCACCAGGGAGAGGAGAACCTATTCAGTAAATGGTGCTGAGAAAACTGACTGATCACATGGAGAAGATTGAAACAGGACCCCTACCTATCACCATACACAAAAATTAATTCTAAATGGATCAAAGGCCTGAACATAAAACCTCAAACTAGAAGAATCTTAGAAAATACAGGAGACACCCTTATGGAAATCGGAACTGGCAACCAGTTCCTGATCAAAACCCCAAATGCTCGTACCATAAGAGATAAGATAGACAAGTGGAACCTCATCAAACTGACAAGCTTCTGCAAAGCCAAAGAAACTATCAAGAGAGCAAGAAGAAAGGCCACAGAATGGAAAAAAGTATTTACCAACTGTATATCTGACAAAGGCCTAACATCTAGGATCTACAAGGAACTCAAATGTGCCAAAAGGAAAAAAACAAACAGCCCTATTAAAAAGTGGGCAAAATACATGAATAGACATTTCTCAAAAGAAGATATATGGGCAGCCAACAGACACATGAAAAAGTACTCAGCCTCACTAATCATAAGAGAAATACAAATCAAGACCACATCATGATACCACCAAACCCCAGTAAGAACTGCCATCACTAACAAAACAAACAACAACAAATGCTGGCAAGTGTGAGGAGAAAAAGGAATGCTGCAAACTAGTGCAATCTCTTTGGAAGACAGTGTGGTGATTTCTGAAAGAACTAGAAATTGACCTTCCATATGACCCAGCAATTGCCCTACTGGGAATATGCCTGGAGGAACTCAAGTCATTCTACCAAAAAGATACCTGCACACATTATGTTTGTTGCAGCTCTATTCACAATAGCAAAAACATGGAACCAATCATGCTGCCCATCAAAGATGGACTCGATTTTAAAAGTGTGGTACATATACACAATGGAATACTATGCAGCAATAAAGAAGGACAAATATATGGACTTTTGCAGCAACTTGGGTGGATTTAGAGTCTATCATACACAGTGATCTATCAGAGAAACAAAGAACAGAGTACCATATGTTCTCAATCATAAGTGACCTTGAACAATTATCATAATACTATAAGAAAGGGATTGGCAGTAGTGGGAAACTGCCAGGGGAGAGGGGGTGGGATTGGCAGTAGTGGGAAACTGCCAGGGGAGAGGGGGTGGGATTGGCAGTTGAGGGAAACTGCCAGGGAAGGGAGGGGCACACCTCATCAACAATGGTACCTGCATAATGAACATTTGTATACCTAACCCTGAATTGTACCCCACATCTTTAAAATACATTTTTAAAAAAATAACATTAAAAAATAAAAATTTGTTTAGCAAAATGGAAATAAAAAAACAAAAGACCAAAATCTATGGGATATAGCAAAAGCAATTCTAAGAGTGAAGTTTATAGTAATAAACACCTACACCAAAAGAGGGAGAAATAGCTCAAATAAACAACCTAACATTGTACCTCAATGAACATGGAAAACAGGAACAAACTAAGTCCAAAGTTATTTTTAAAAAATAATGGTGATAAAAACACAAATAAATGAGATAGGAACTAGAAGAACAATAGAAAATGTCACTGAAGCTAAAAGTTGGGTATTTAAATGATAAGCAAAATCAACAAGCTTTTAGCTAGATGAAGAAAAATGAAAGAAACCTCAAAAAAAAAAATCAGAAGTGGAAAAGGAGACATTATAACTGATAAAATAGAAACACAAAGAATCATAAAAAAATTAAGAACAATTATACACCAACAAATTGGATAACTTCGAAAGTGGAATAAATTCTTTGACACATACAACCTATCAAGATAGAATTTTGAAGAAACAGAAAATCTGAACAGACCTATAATAAATATGGAGATTACATCATAATAAAAAGTCTCCCATAAAAAAAAAAGCCCAGGAACTGATTATCTAACAGCTGAATTCTATCAAACATTTACAGAGTACATAAAAATTCTTTTTACAATCTTCCAAGAAACTAAAAAGGAGGGAATAATATTTCCCAAACTCATTTTACAAGGCCAACATTATGCTGATACGAAAGCCAGACAAGAATACTAAAACAAAACAAAACAAAAATATAACAACCTTGCCCCCAAAAACTATAGGCCAACATACTTGATGAATATAGATGCAAAAATCTTCAACAAAACACTAGTAAAAAAGAAATCACTCACCATAATCAAGTCGGATTCATTCAAAAGATGTAAGGATGATGCAAAATAGGCAAATCAATAAATGTAATATATCATATCAAAATGAAGGACAAAAACCACATGATCAATTCAATAGATGCAGAAAAAGCATTTGACAAAATTTAACACCCATTCATGATAAAAAAAACCTCTCAACAAATTAGGTACAGAAGTAATGTACCTCAATGCAATAGAGATCATATATTTTAAAAATCAGGAGTCAGGAAGATGGTGGCCAAGCCAGTCAGACTATGTGTGTCCCGGTGTGAGTGAATGAGTGTATGGAAAATTATGTGTACGTGTTGGTGAGTGAGTGGGTATGTGAGTGGCTGACTGAGTGAGGTCTAAGGAGTTGGTGGCCAGGGCTCTCCTGGTGCAGTGGCTGGTTCCACTGCTGCTGGGCTTGGACCTTAGAGATTCCCAGGATGCAGAAGCCGAGTGCCATTTTTTTAACTCAATGAAAGCTTTCCTGGGGAGAAAATACTGTGAGAGACTAAGCAGGGGCTCGTGAGCAAGTGGCCAGGGCCCTGGTGCAACATCTGGTGCTGTAGTTTCTCTGCTTGGTCCCTGGCTATTCCCAGGTCACAGAAGCTGAGTGCCATTTTTTTCTAATGGACAAAAGTTTTCCTGTGAAGAAGCAGTGGGGAGAGACTACCACCCTTCCTCATTACTACAGCAGAGAGTCTGCAGGCTCCAGGCTTTGCCTCACCTCTTCAGGATCTGGCAGGGCACTGAGAGCAGGGGCTGCAGAGGGAGTACAAAGGCAAAGTCCCCACAGAAGAGGACAAGAGAGGCACGCACCACCATCTTGAAGGTGGGACAGGAAAGTGCTCCAACTTGCTCACCATGGAGCAATAGACTCGATCACTGTGACTGGAAGATCAGGAATTGATCATGACCCAGAGGGAATATCCTGAAAGCACAAACATTGTAGGGACCTGACAAGTGCTGAGTCCCAGGAGCCCCACCCCTTACCCTGATCCAGCTGTAGGATAAAGGGTGTGGCCAGAAAAGGATGAGGTAGGACTCCAAAGAGATCAGTGGTGAGTCTGGGGCTGACCCAAACCCCCTCCCCCCAGCAATCCTATGAATGACAGATCTACACAGCTGAACCATGACTGAGAGGGACAAACCCAGACAGAGCCTGCACATCAGTCACAGTAGGAGAACTCCATTCCAGGAAAGGCTGAGCTGGGGTATCCCCTGTGAGTACATACCTGGGGAAGAGACAATTACACACCTCCCCACCAGAGTAGATCTCCGAGAATGGGAGGGGAGGACTGCAGCCCCACCCACCTCCACTGCCCCTCCTCCATCCCTGTTCCAGACACTGAAGAGACAGGTGGCTCTGCAGGAGAGACCTGATTAGAGAGCCTGCCACAAGAGGGCAGGTTTTTTGTTTTGTTTTGCCTTTAATTTTTAATATTATTTTTATTTTTAAAAAAATTTTTGCTTTTTTTTTGTTAGTTCATCTATTTAAAAAATGTTTTTCCTTTGTGCATGAATGTGTATGTTAGGGTTTGATCTGCATCCCACCAAAATTTTTTTCTTTTTCTGTTTCTTTATTCTTTTATTGTTGTGTTCTGTTTATGTGTGTATGTAAATGTTGAGTGCTAATCTTTCAATTTTGTTGTTGTTAGTTTGTTTTTGCTCTTCTGATCTTCCAGGGTTTTTTTATTTTCATTTTTTATAGTTTAAAGTGTGTGTCAATATATGTGTGAGGGTTTGATCTGAATTCCTTTTTTTTTCCTTGGTCTTTCTGTTTTTCTCCTCCATTCACTTTGTGCTAGGTGTGTGTGTGTGTGTGTGTGTGTGTGTGTGTGTGTTCAGTTTTACTGGTTTCTTTTGTTGTTGTTTGTTTTGTATCACTTTGTTATTATTCCATTTTGTTTTGGGGTGTGTATATGTCTGTGTGTGTTCAATTACTTTTTGCATTGGTTTCTGCTTTGCATTGTCATATAGAGTGGTGGTGGGGTGTGGGTCTCAGGGAACACATATCACAATAAACATTATAATTTGCAAGTAGTTTCTGAATCTTAGCACCCCATCCCCTACTTTATTCAACTTTCAAAAACTACAAGAGACAGCAAAGATTCACATCCACTGTCCTATTTCATAATAGAACAAATCCAGAACATTTAATAGAATAGAACAAACCCATGCATCAGGGAAGAAAAGATGGCTGAGCAAACATCAGAAAGGAAAGCCTCTCCCACTGACACTGAATAACAGAACTATGGAGAAAAACAAGAGGTTTGTCACAAATGAGGAAAAACCAAAGGAAGACCACAGGCAATTTCCAGTGTACCAAAAAGAAAAATCCTGAAAAACCAGACCTTGGTGCCCAAACAATGAAAGTCACCAACGATTGGCCCCAGAATACAACAGGGATTAGGGAATGGATGGACAGAGTGAATAAGATTCAAGAAAGACAACATGCCACACTGAAAGAACTTGTAACCGAGATTTAAAACATCGGTGTAAGTCCAGAAACTATAAAGCCATGAGAAGAAAACATAGGAGAAAATTTCTATGACATTAAACTGGGCAAAATGTTTTGAATATGATCCCCAAAGCACAGGCAACAAAAGCAAAAATAGAAAAATGAGATTACATCAAACTAAAAATGTCTGCAGAACAAAGAAATCAATAGAGTAGAGGGAAATTGTCAGGGGAGTGGAATGGGATTGGCAGTTGAGAGAAACTGCTAGGGCAGGGAGGGGTATACCTCATCAACAAGGGACCTGCATAATCAATGTTTGTATACCTAACCCTGAATTGTACCCCACATCTTTATAACAAAAAAAAGAAATCAATAGAGTAAAGAGAGCAACTTATGAAATGGAAGAAAATATTTGCAACCTATGCATTTGAGGAGTTAATATCCTAAATAAGTGAAAAATTCAAATAATTTAATAAAAGAAAACAACCTAATTAAAAAATGGGCCAATAATCTGAACAGACATTTTCCAAAAGATCTAAAATTACCCAAAGGTATATGAAAAAATGCTTAGTGTCACTTATTATCAGGAAAATGCAAATTAAACCACAATGAGATATCATCTTACACCTGTTAGAATGGCTACTATCAAAAAAGATGAATAACAAGTGTTGGTGAGGACATAGAGAAAAAAAAAATGTTTGTACACTTTTGGTGGAAGTATAAATTAATATAGTCATTATTAAAAAAATGAATCTTCTTCATAAAATTAAAGGTAGAACGAGCCGGGCTCGGTGGCTCAGCCCGTAATCCCACACCTTTGGGAGGCTGAGGTGAGTGGACTGCCTGAGCCCGCGGGTTCGAGACCCGCCTGGGCAAGCAAGACCTCATCTCTACAATAAATCAAAAAAATTAGCCGGGCGTGGTAGCGTGCGCCTGTAGTTCCAGCTACTTGGAAGGCTGAGGCGGAAGGATCACCGGAGC
>CAUYQG010088907.1:0-25954 GCA_963574415.1 Tarsius wallacei | reverse complement strand
GATGATATAGTGACAGACCATGAAATCTAAGCTGGGCAGGAGAGATGTAAGACTAAAAGGATGATGAGGAACAGTGAAAAAAGCAGACTGGAGGTCACAACAGGGTCAAAGAAATGTTCAAATGTGGTTATTAGAGCAAATACGCTGGAAGAGGAAAAAAACGTGTTGATCAGGAAGTAGGATGCTTGGAATGAAGAGTTCAGAGGTGGTGCTGTGAATTTGGTGATGAAAAGGTCTGAGGTTTCCACAGGACAGTAGGGTGGAAGAAAAAAATGGTTGCAGTTCAGGTACTAGGGTTTCAGATGGTCATTAATTTACTGGGAAGCCAAAAACACCAAAAATGTTAATAGGAGTGGGGTGGGGGTCTGTGAGTCAGGTGCTAGAATCTTCGGAGAATGAGGGGGAGTGCAGGAGAGCCTGCAGATGACAACCACGGGGCGGGGGTGGTATAGTCTGGTGGCAGGTACTTCAAAGCAGCTTGGAAGGGAAGGGAAGAGTCTAACTTGGGGAATCATTCTCTTGCCAAGGGTTTGCTCTGAATTTCACTCTCTAGTATCTCAATAAGCTTCCTTCCCTCTTTCAGCAGCTGCGAGACCACCCAGGGCAAGGGATTTATTCAGGATTGTGGGGTCAGAAGGAAACCAAGGAACAGCCAGGACTTTCATGCCCTCTTCTCTGCTACCAAAATACCAAGGCAGTGTTTTGGATATTTAAAAGAACATTTAAATGCCCTTGTTTGTTTCTGCCTCTGTGCGACATCGTGCTACCGAAGGACAGGGAACTGGTAACCATGGCAGTGGAGCAGAGGGTGGTAGTGAAGAGGTGGTTTTTAAATGGGGTGAACTTCAGGCCGGCGGCACCCAGAGCCGGAACCCTCACGGCCCCCTGGGAGTCTTTTGTTCATTCAGCTTTCTTAGGGAGAGAGGCTGCATTCCTCTCCACTAGGAAGCCAGCTTTGAAAAGGAAGGATTTGTCAGACTCCATAAGGAGAGGGTGTGTTCCTGCGAGCAGGTTTTGGGGATCTGCCCGAAAACCTGGGTCAGCAGGGAACTTTGGGCACCCTGTCATGAACAGGACAGTCTGTGATGGCAAGCAAGCCAGCTCTGCAGCAACCTGGATGCAGAGTTCTTACACACTGTCAGCTGTCTCACCACTCTTCCCTGGACAGGTGGCCACTCGTGGGGGTGGCCCAGAATCCTGGCCAAAAAGACAGCGAGGCAGGGCCCCCGCAGGAAGGTATCTGGCAGGGGGAGCAGGGAGGAGAGGAAGAGGGAGGGAGAGGGGGAGGCTGTCACTTCTTCCACATTCCTGGATCAGGAGCCCCCAAAGCCTTTCCAGGACAAAGAGCCCCAAGTGGACACAGGGCAAGGCAGGGCAGGACAGGAGAGGGCAAACCCGGGGCACAGCTCGGGTCCAGGGAAGTCCCATGACTGCAGTGTTTAGCTGCAGGTCTCCCAGCTGCTCTGGGCGGGAGGCATTGCAGGGTGGTGGGGGCGGGGAGGAGGGAGGGGTAAGAGGAGGAGGGAAGTAAACAGGAGGCCACGGAGAGCCAGTTCCCTGCGTTCAGAGAACACTAGCCGCCTCCGGTCCCCGGTGGGTGGCTGTATGTGTGGAAATGAAACTGGGAGGTGGAGGGAGAGAGGGAGAAGCAGGCACGCACTCCTCGGCGGTCATCCGCCTCGCCCTTCCCGACCCTCCGGCCCACTCCCCAGCGGGGCAGGGGGTGGGGGCGGTGGGAAAGAGAAGGTTCGCCTGACGCCCGCTCCCACGTACGAAGAGCTGGTTCAGCTGTCTGTGAATCAGACACTGTCTCAGCAGCTCGTCACCCGCACTCGGGAGGGGAACAGAGGGCAACCTTGGAACTTGGGGCGCGGTGGGAGGAGGCCTAGGGAAGAGGAAGATCCCGTACTGGGCCCAGGCGTGGGGTGACGGCTGAGGCTGGAAAGGGGTGTCCACCCCCCCGCCACACACACTTCGACCCCGTCCTCCGGGGGGGGCAAGGGCCACACACACTTCGACCCCGTCCCCCGGGGGAGGGGGGGTGCAAGGGCGTGGGGGCACATCCGAAGGGGGTTGGAGCGGGGAGGGCATAAGCGCGGGGTGGGAGTGTCCTGCGGCGGGAGGCGCGGGGTGCGGGGCTGGCGCGGGCCGGGGACTGGCTGCAGCCCGGCGCCTGCCCGCGCGGGGTTATGCGAGGTAACCGCGAGCGGGGAGGAGGAGGGAGGCGGCGGGGGCCGCGGGCCGGGGTGTCTGGCACTCGTTGGACAAAGAGATGATGAAACGTGAGCGCTATATTTACCAAGGGGGTGGAGACGGGGCGGGAGGGGGGAGTAAAAAGGACAAACTGTTCCACAACAACCACAGGAAACACAGCCCATCTGACTCACCGGGAGGGCCGCGCCGACCCCCTCGCAGGCTGAGCCGGGAGGCAGGCGAGGGGCTGGGGGCGCGGGTGCTCCTAGGACCGCGCGGGACCCGGGCGCTTCGGCTGGGGACGGGGTGATTTATCACTAAAGGCACATTCGAACCCAGCGAACGTGTGCGTGCGTGTGGCTCTCGGGGAGCGGGGGAGAGCGCGGAATGCCAGGAATGTTTCCTAACCCCGCGGTCGGGCCATCGCGGGAGAGATTTGCCTGCAAACTCTGAGAGCACAATTCCTGCAAAGTCATCCCCTCCCGCACGGCCCGTCCGGCCCGCCCCGCCCCGCCCGGGGACAGCAGCACCCGCCTCCCCCCACTCCCTCCCCACCCCCGCGCCTCGCTCGCGGCGCTCAGACTTGGGGTGCGGTGCCGGCTATGTTTAGAAGCTGATGTCATCTCGACACCCTACTCCGCAGTGTTCCCAGGGGGGCCGCAGGGAAGGTTTTCCTCTTCCTCGCGGGCGTGGGGGAGGGGAGGCGGCTCTCCCTCTCCCCGACGCACACACCCCACACCCATTTTACCCGGGAGATTAGAGGGGAAAAAACCATCACCGCTCGAGTTATGAAACAGGGTGGCGGTGGGGGCGGTCCGTGCACGAGGAGGGCGCAAAGCAAGAGCTTGGGCCGCGAGGGGCTAACCACCCGCCCACGCCCCCCCTTCCGCCTCCCGCCCGGGTGCAGGGGCTAATTTCAAGGTTAGCTCACGTGGGCGCGGGCGCCCCGAGCTCCTTGCACGAGTTTGGGGCGGGTTCCTCATCCCCCAATCTAGGGCAGTTTGTTCAACTGCAGTAAAGGGAGCTTGATGTTCCAGCAGGGAAGGGATTTCTGAGAACTGGGGCTGTCCTCAGATGAACTCGCCTCCTCCGGCTGCTGCGGCGGCGGCCGCCTGCGGAGGACTTTTTAAAAGGGCGATGCCAGGCCGGGGCGCGCGGCCCGCCAGTGGCTGAGTCGCCCGCCAGTCCGCGGCCCGAGCCGAGCGCCCGCCCCCGAGCGCGGGTGAGTCACCGAGCGCCGCGCGGGGGGCTGCGAGCTAAACTTATCCTCCTGCATATGCATGAACGGGCGGCCTTTCTGCTCCGCGGAGGAGAGGGCTGGAGTTTTGCGGAAGGCTGCTAAGTGGGGCGGGAGCAAAGTAGGGCGTCGAGCAAGTTTTCGCGCCTGCCCGAGCTTCCCTCCCCCTCCAGCCCCTGGTGTTAACTGTCATTATTGCCGGATCGGGCTTTACCCGGTCGCATTTCCAATCCAGGAACTTCGCCATTGTTGGAAGCCCGATCCCCTTGGCGCCGCCTCTCCCCTCTTCAAGTTCACCACCTTCCCCAATTCCCCTGCTGTCACTAAACTGAGCACGGATTTCCCCCAGGTGTGTCTCGTGTGCCTCTACGGGGTCGCTGAAGCCGGAGGCCCTGGGCTCTGAAAGGGAGAGTCCGGAGCCAGCCCCGAGTGAGGTCCGACATGTGATCCCCTACCCCCAGGGGGCCATCTGTTCTCCTTCCTTCCCGCCTAGAGGCTGGCAGTTCTGCCCGGTACGGTCCACGCTTCTCAGCAGGAAAGAGCGAGAAAAGCCAGGATTGGCAGAACCCAATACCTACTGAGTGGCTTTAGCCCGAACTTCTCCGGCCTTGGGCAGGGTGACACCCGGCAATCTGTGTTTTAAATGGAGCGCCAGGTGATTAGCTCCACCCGGCCAGGTGGGGGAAACCCAGCCTTGGGCTCGGTTTGAATAAAAATCTCCAGGGGAGGGGCCTAGGAATCTGTGCTGCGTTTGCCAGGAAATACCTCACTCTCGACTAGGGAGGAAAATTTACATTGGAAAAAGAATCTTTGAGCCTCCGGGCTACTTCTTACCAACCGGCTTGAAGAAAGTAAAAGCGAGCCCATGAAATTAAGGACGAAGGGATTTTGAACAAATTTATATTTGTGCCTGCTATCCCATTAAATATTGATTTAAGGTGTTCTGACCTTCACTGCCATATAAAGAGCAGTGTTTGTAGATACACAGGAGATGAGGTGGTATTTAAAGAACCCGACTCTTGCTCCGGTTTTTTTCCTCTAGGATTTTCTTTTTTAAAGACCCCTTGAGTGTTTAGAGTTTGGAAGGGACTATGGAGATGTATTAATCTAGTCCCATCAATTTATAGATAAGGAATAGCTCCCAGAGACTGCCTGAGGTCATACAGCTCATCTAAGACCCAGAGGTCAGTTCCCCACACTTGCCTACACGTGCAGAAAGAAAATGGTTCACTACCTCTTACCAGAGCTAAAAATGATCATACGGTAATTATGTTAGGGAGCACAGAAAACAAGCCTTATACATTCTGGCTACCCATAAGCTACTGTTTTGAGAACCTGGGAAATAATGGTAACACCATCTTGGTTAGGCAGAACTTAGAGAAAAAACACATAAACTTGAACCACGGCTATAGTCTGAATTTTCATGCTTCTTCCAGTAGGTTTGTGTGGATTTGAAATGTGTATTTACAAAGATAACTCGAGGAAAACAGATCTCTTATATTAGAAGCATATAATATATACTTTAGTGACAAGTTATTTTAATTAGAAATGATTCATATTAATTTTGGATAATTTATTTTGCCAAAATTTAATTGGGACAACCATATGCCGGCAAAACATAAACTATTTTTAATCATAAACGATATATAAAATACACATTCCAACACAGCAAAGAAACATCATTGTTGAAAATACCAAAAAAAAAATCCTGATGTAGAAATTATTTTTGTGATATACGTTATTTTACATATATTTGTTTTTAACATATAAGCCTCATGGAGGACAGACTCTTCAATTCTGTATTCCTCCGTGTCTAGTTTATTGCTAGGAAAATATATATCTGGAGAATGAATGAGTGAGGAAGAAAGAAAAGGAGAGAGTCTTCTACAATTCCAAAATTGCTGGGTTTAACAAGATATTCTAAATAAAGTCAAACTGCAGTTGTGTTTGTACATGTGTAAGACTTTCATGTGAATGAAATCTGTTTTCTTTCATTACTTTCTTCTATAATTCTGAAATGAATTAGTTGAACGAGTTCAGGGTTTATGTTCAATCCAAACAAAAAGAGCGAGGAAGGAGAAAGTTTGTATTTTTTAAAGCCTAAGGTGATTGATGTATTCAAATTCCTGGATTATATAATCTTCAAGGAAAGATACAGACTTTTCTTCTCTTCTGGAATAATGCTGATGTTAACTCTAGGGCTATGTATAGATGCCCAGGCCAGAGTAGTCTGTTTCTAGTGGAATGCCAGTTAAAATGCAAATCGAAGGAGCCTTACAGGCCATGATCATAGGGATCCCAGAGAGATCCCACTGGTATTTGTACTGGGCCTCAAAGAGGCAAGCAAAGGTGCAGTTTCTAAGTGATCATGTATCCTAGGGGACAGAATTTGTCCCAGAAAAATTATGAAGTAGGCAAATTCTCCTGGGCTTCAGTGAATTCTTCTCTAAAATGAAGGGGATTGGAATGCAAGAACTCCAAGTTGGGTTCCGCTTTACATACTATGTTTTACCTACCTTACAGTGATCTCGTAAGGATGCTTGCAAGGTGCTTGGTACAGGATATGGCACAGATTAAGCCCTCCATGAAAGAGGGTGGAGATAATAATGCTGATAGTGATGATATCCTTGGTTGACCAGCATTCCCTTTTATACCTTTCTTCCTTCATGCAATTACTGCAGTATCTTTCCACTTTAAAAGTACCACTTTAAAAGTAAAGTCAAAAGAAACTACTCTAGACTTCAAATTGGGAGAGCTCCTTTGGGACCCTTCCCTTGAAGCTGGTATAACTTTCCCTTAACAAAGGTTAACAGCCAGAGCGGGTCAGGATTGAATCTCACTGAATCTGCATCCCATAGAAGAAGCAGGTATCTCTCACACTCAGGAAAGTGAATGTATTTTTAATCCATTGTGCTGACAATATGCCTCCTTCAAGAGACATTAGCCCTAGATTCTTTTTCAGCTATCAAGATGGAAAACAACCCCATCGTTCATTCAGAGGGAGAGACAAACCGAGTTAATCAGACTCCAAGACCCATACTAATTGCTGATCAAGTAATACCACTATATTCAACGGCTAAGGATCTCCAGCTGGTTCCTGTCCTTAAGAATCTGTCTAGCATAGTTAATATTTCACACAACCAAAGGGCTCAGTTGTTATGAAGCACCAAGAGGTAAAAATCAGGAGACTTGTGGTTTCTATTGAGTTCTATCACTATTTTCCCAATACAGTAGATAAGTCACTTCTCTGTATCTCAGCCTCCACATTTCTCAAGTGAGGGAAGGGAAATATGTCCTAACAGCAATGCAGGGGCCCTGGAAAAAAGTGACTAAGAATGGTGTGGCTTTTAAAAAGTTATACAAATGAATGCTTTTTGTCAAAATAAAGCTAAAATTAGAATAAATGCACCAGAGTAGTAGAAAAATTAGGAGGCATAGCCAAAGCAAAGACAGGGTATTTTAATTTAAGAAGCAGGCAATAAAAAGACGATGCTTTAAAGCCAAAGCTTTTGTCGGCGCTGCATTATTTACGTGTTTATTTATTTTTTTTGAGTTGGTGTCTCACTCTCGCCCAGATGGAGAGCGGTGGCACAATCACAGTCCTCCAACTCCCAGGCTCAAGTGATCCTCCCGCTTCAGCCTCCTGAGCAACTGGGACTATAGTTGTGTGCTGTCACGCCCGGCTCGTTTTTTTGATTTTTTTTTTTTTTTTTTTTTGTAGAGACGAGTTGTTGCTATGTTTTGCCCAGGCTGGTTCCGAACTCCGGGGCTCAAGCAATCCTCCCGCCTCGGCCTCCCAAAGCGCTGGGATTACAGGTTTGAGCCACTGCGCCCGGCCAGCTCTGCATTTTAAAGATGAATTGGTCATAGTTAATATATTGGATGGAAAAAAGTTTACACACCCGCCCCAAAGTTTGCTGCATCCAGAAAACCAAAAACCACCCCAACAAAACGAACTGATGCTTTTTTCATTTCTGTTTATTCTTGAACTGGTCCTGACATCAGGCGTGGTTGTTGCTGTTGTTTTAAATTACAGATTCACACTGCATTTATTCATCACCCTTGTCCTCTCGTCCACATCTCAATTTTACTACCAGCAGCACAAAACACAAAGACGTGTCCAGTTTCACTACAGCTCTTCGGGTTTACAAGTGTGGAGCGCCGGCTTTCGGAACGCCCTTCGGATTGGCGGAGCCGAGGCCAGTGACATCAACCAACTTACTTTTGATTGGACGGCTGGTTGCTGGGACTGTAGCGTTTGCAGGAAGTCACTTAACCGTTTGCTGGCTGGAAAGGCGAAGCCGAAGTCGCCTCTGGCCGTGGGGACGAGCGCAAGCGACCGGGAGCGACGCGTCCCAAAGCCCCGCGAGCCGGGACGGGAGCCCGGAGGCCTGCGCGGGCCGCGGGCCCGAGAGGCGCCCCCGAAGACGAGCGGCGGCCCCTTCCCCGCCTCCCAGCTGTTACCCTTTTAAACGTCCGCGTTCGAGGCTGTCGGGGTAGCACGAGGCATCGAAACGGAACGGTCGGATTGGCCGCGCGCCTCAGTCCTAGACGCAGCTCTCCGCCGAAAGGCCGCTCTGACTGGCAGGGGGAGAAAGTAAACAGAGTTGAATCACCCTCCCCGCTGGCCAATTGGAGGGGGTTTGGTCTGTGACGTGATGGGATTCTGCGAAATTGTTACTGAGCAAGAGAATGCCGGAACGGTGCGGACCGGCCGGAGCCGGGGCTCAGAAGCCGTCAGGGGCCTCGGGGGAAAGTGTCTCTTAGACCCGGCGCTCCGTGCGGCCCGCGCCCCCCGCGTCCGGGTGGTCGGGTGAGCGCGCCGGGCTCCGGCTCGACGGAGAGGCGGCCGAGGGCGGGCACCTCCCGTGCAGTTTCCTCTCCCGGCGCCTCGGGGGCGTTCGCAGTCGAATAAACTTGCGACCGCCACGTGTGGCAGCTTTCCAAGGGAGCCGGCGCGGAGGGGCCGGCGCGCCCGTCGGGGGATCGCGGCCGGCGCGGGCCCGGGGCGGCGGCGGAGGCGGCGGCGGCGGCGGCGGCGCGGCGGAGCCCGGGGCGGTGGATGCTGCGTGCGGAGGCGCTGCCGGTTACGTAAAGATGAGGGGCTGAGGTCGCCTCGGCGCTCCTGCGAGTCGGAAGCGCCCCGCGCCCCCGCCCCCTTGGCCGCCGCGCCGCGCCGCGCCGCGCTCGTCGTCCGAGGCCGGGGCCGGGCCCGCCGAACCTCCGCAGCCACCGCCAGGGCCGGCCGCGCCGCCGGGGCTGCTGTCGCCCGCACCATGTCCGCGGCCGCCTACATGGACTTCGTGGCTGCCCAGTGTCTGGTTTCCATCTCCAACCGCGCTGCGGTGCCGGAGCATGGGGGCGCTCCGGACGCCGAGCGGCTGCGACTCCCTGAGCGCGAGGTGGTGACCAAGGAGCACGGTGACCCGGGGGACACCTGGAAGGACTACTGCACGCTGGTCACCATCGCCAAGAGCTTGTTGGACCTGAACAAGTACCGACCCATCCAGACCCCCTCGGTGTGCAGCGACAGTCTGGAGAGTCCGGATGAGGATATGGGATCCGACAGCGACGTGACCACCGAATCTGGGTCGAGTCCTTCCCACAGCCCGGAGGAGAGACAGGATCCTGGCAGCGCGCCCAGCCCGCTCTCCCTCCTCCACCCTGGAGTGGCTGCGAAGGGGAAACACGCCTCCGAAAAGAGGCACAAGTGCCCCTACAGTGGCTGTGGGAAAGTCTATGGAAAATCCTCCCATCTCAAAGCCCATTACAGAGTGCATACAGGTTAGCGGCGTCGCCCCCTCCCCCCCTCCCCCGGAGCTCTGGGGTTCGTTCACCTTTGGCCAGACTTGCGTGCCTGGGCGCTCAGGACCCTGCACTCGGCCGAAAGGGTGCAAACATTTTGGATAAGATGCAGTTTAGCCTTTTGCATAATTTAGCCGTGCGGTGGCGGAGAAGCTCACTCTCCTTAATTGTCCCCGGCCTCTGGGAGCCACGGAGAGCCTTGAACTGGCGGGCAGAGCGAGTACTGTGCGTGGCTTCGCGGGGAGTGGTACCCGCCCCTCCCTTGTCCCGCCCCGCCCCGCCCCCGGGACTCCCGCACTCCGCGACGGTGGGGCCACCCCACCTGGGAAGACGCTGGCAGCGGGGAAGTCAGATGGCGTATCTTTTATTTAATTCCCTTGTCGGCTTGCAGAGAAGTGGCTGCAACCTTAGGGGGGGAGCGGCGCACTTTACTTCGAGCCTTTTAGGGATGACTAAGGACTCGTTTAGCTGGATTGCCTGCCACTTTTCTGGGCTTGCCAAGGTGGTTTTAAATTTGGCCAAGAGTCCCCCGAGAGGTTTAAAATAACGCAGCTTCAGGCAGCAGAGGAGTTTGATCTAGTAATGGTGGGTTAACCTCACGACTAGTTAGCCTTCCTAACGAGCGAGATTTCAGAGCTGGCTTTTTTTGGCCATGTGACTTAGGTCGCACCCTCCACCCCCTGAATCAGGCGGTTAGTAGGGAGGTGTGGTCCTTGCCGGAGGTCAAGGCTCAGTAATGGATGTTGGGCGGTTCTGGAGGCCTAGAGGAAGAATCCCTCCCGGGGAGGGCAAGAGGCAGGACTGGGCAAATGAATGTGGCTGGAAAGACACCTATTTGTCTTATAAAATGCGCTTTGGAGACTTCCAGGAACCTTGGTCAGCCAGTTCTGTTGGTTCCGTTTAACATGCACAGAAAAAGTTAGGTTCACATTTGGACATGCTGTCTAACCATCTTCAGAAAGGCTCTTTTACAAACGCTATGTGAATAAGGTAGCACAGGGCTTGGTCCTCTCAGATAGGCTTTTTCCCTGTGTCTGTGACACCAGGGTGTTGTTGGAGTTAGTTGGAAAACTATTGTCGTTTTTTGGTGTAATAGTTTGATACTTTTGAGATGAGGCCCCTGGGCCTGTGGTTTTAAAATGATATTTGATTGGGTTTCTTATTTTTTTATTTTATTTTTTTTATTTTTTGCTGTTTTGTCTTGCTTTGCTTTCCTTTTTAAAAGAAAGGCCACGTCACTGCCTCTCATATTTTATTTCCTTTGGAAAACTGGTTCTTGTGGAGGTGGCTGCTGGCGCTGGAATAAACTACATTTCCTCCATGGTCAATGCCAAATCAGGTTCTGTTTGGGGTCATCATCTAGGTTGCCAAAAAACAGGACACTTTAAAGTTTCCTTCTGTAAGGTTGTCGAAAGGCATGTGCCTGCACTGGGGGATGTGACCTTTATTATGGCTCTGGGGGTGAAGTGGGGTGTATTAACCGGAGAGTGTTACTCACCAACAGCTGTTGGGCGGGCCTGGCTGTGTCAGCCATGTTCCCGGAGTTCAGTTGTTCACATCGACACCCACTGCCACCTTGAGCAAAGGCATTTTCTCCTTCAGGGAGCTGCCCAGTCCTGCAGCTGGGGAGGCCTGCAGTGCCTCTGTCAGCTACCCGAGTCTGTCCGACTCAGGAATAGGATTTCCAGCATTCTGGGCCATTCGGCTGAGTGATTTTCTCATGCGTTTATAGAAATGGCTGCTTATGTGTGCGTGCATGCGTGCTGCTCCTTAATTCTCCATAAGGCAAGTCATTCGGCTCAGCTGTTTCAGGAGAACCTTTTACACAATCAAGAGTGGAAAACGAAGTGAGATGTTCATCCAGCTTTAAATGCTACAGTTGGTCTTTTTAAACTAGTGATAGGGTGATTGCAGATGTCTGTATTATGTTTTGGAGGTCTCTGTAGTCCTAGTGTGTGCTTGAACAGAAACCTCAGCCTCTGTTCATACTGTCAGAAGCATACCCTTGCTAGAGGAGGTGTGTTCAGGACATTCTAAATAAGAAACTTGGAGGAGGACTCCTGTGTTTGGAAGTTTCAGATACAACTTCAAGTGAGATTCACTTTTAGGTGGGGCAAGGAGCTTCTTGATTTTCCTTCTGCTGGTGTTGAATCCAGAAGGGGACAGAGAAAGTATTTGGAATGTCTGCTTTCTGTGAAGACTTTAAGAACCAAAATCCCAGCCATACCCCCTTGCTGAGCATTGCGCAACCTTTTCTGAAGAATCCTTCCTGCTTGCTCACTTCCTTAAAGAACCTCACACAGCTGTCTCTTCCACAGACCACTTTAAAGCCAGCTTTAGAAGTAGAGTCATTTAGACAGAGTTGCATTTAATTCAGTGCGGCTACTTCTTTAATGTCCCAAGAGAAAAGGCCTAGGTGAGGTCAACTGAGCTGGGTTCTGATTTGTCCTACTGTTTTCTAGTTTGAGACTGCAAGCGTCTTTTATTCAGAGTTTGCAAACTAGAGGCCTGCTGCAGAATTTGCTTTGCAGATTTGTTTGGCTGGGCCAATACAGGGTTTATGAAAATTTAATTAGTTACCAACATCTAAAAATCAGAGAATTACAGCATGAATCCAGATTTCTGCCTTCTCTGGAAAAATAGAAAGATCTGGCAATACGAGGCCTGGATTCCTGGCCAGCAACAATTGGCATGAACTGATCGTTCACTCTATGGGGCAGTGCCCCTTATTTTAATCATTTACATGCTCTCTGTTGGCATTTAAGTTTACATCCTCTACTTGGAACCTCAATTCCTTAATCCACACACAGGGCTACTATCCTCTACCCATAGGTTCTTGTGCAAAGGTAACAGATAAAGCACTTGATAGGGTTCCATACATAATAGGCTTTTGGGAAATGCTGAATCCTATATAGTTTGTGTGTAATTTACAGGGTGTCCTCACAATCAGGAAACCTAGGATAAAGTTACTTTTAAGCAGTATGTTCATTTATAATTTCAAAAACAATATGTTCAATTTTTTTTTTTAAGTCAGAGTCTCACTCTGGAGTACAATGTGCACAATCACATCTCACCACAGTCTAGAACTCCTGGGCTCAAGTGATCCTACCCTCTCAGCCTCTCGAGTAGCTGGGGCTGCAGGCACAAACTACCACATGCAGCTTTTTTAAAACTTTATATTTTTTCGTAGAGATGAGGTCTCACTATATTGCCCAGGCTGGTCTCAAACTCATGAGCTCAAGTGATCCTCTCGCCTCAGCCTCCCAAAGTGATAGGATTACAGGCGTGAGCCACTGTTCCCTGATTCAATATATTTTTCCTCAAACTCCAGGCCAGATATATTTTCAGGTAATGTACTTCTATAGTTTAAGCAATGGACCCATTGTTCATCTGAAGAAGGAAAAAAAAAAAGATGCAACAAATACACTCTGTTTTCAGACTTTTTAGACACTTTATGGTATATTTCTTGAACTGTTTCAGGTGAACAATTAGACGTATTGAAGTATTTCACCTAAAAATATGTGGAGCATATTATTTGAAAATGTAGTTGACATCAAGTTTAGCTTAAGTCTCCTGATTTTGTGGACACCCAGCACATAGAGTATGGGCAGATTTGGGAGGAGGGAAGAAAGGGGGTGTTTCCTCTGGGGAAGGAAACAACTGCATCATAATTCCAGCTCAAATTATCAAAGCACACTGATGTAGAGTCATGCTGGGTGGATATCCCAATGATCAAAAACTTAGGCCTTGTTTCTATGCCAGGTGCCATCTTATTCTCTTTTTTGGAAGAACTAAAGTCTTCTGTCCTCAAGTGGTGACAATGGGTTAAGCTTAATGATACTGGTTATCAGATTCTGAAAATCAGAAAGGCCCAGGTTCCAACCATTACACTCTAGTTTCATGAAAAATTTTCATGAAAAATTTTTATTTATTTGCTTGCTTATTTTCGAGGCAGGGTCTCACTCTGTTGCCCAGGCTGCAGTGGCAAAATCACAGCTCACCACAGCCTCTCCCTCCTGGGCTCCAGGATCCTTCTACCTCAGCCTCCCAAATAGTTGGGACTGTAGGCATGTGCCACCACAACTGCTAATTTTTTTGTTTTTTTGTGGAGACAAGTTCTTACTATGTCATCTAGGCTAGACTGGAATGTTGTTTCATAACCAGACATGTTTCATCCAAGATATATTTGCAACTAACCAGTGTGGGGCATGCACTGGTAACTGTTTCTCTACCTTTTTCCTATTATTGCTCCCCTAAGGAGACTTTAGACTTTTTTTTTCCTCCTAATTGCTCCCCTGTGACTTTTTTTTTTAAGTTGGGGTCTCACTTTGCCGCCTAGGATGGAGTACAGTGGTACCATCACAGCTTACCGCAGCCTCGATTTCCTGGGTTTGAGATCCTTCTGCCTCAGCCTCCCAAGGAGCTGGGACCACAGGCACTAGCCACACTCAGCTAATTTTTTTGATTTATTTGTAGAAACAATGTTTCCCTATGTTGCCTAGGCTGGTCTTCCACCTTGGCCTCCCAAAATGCTGGGATTATAGGCATGAGCCACCCTACTTGCCCCCATGACATTTTAATACCACAGAAACAGCATACAACTGTTTACAGACTATACTCCTTTAGAAGACCACAAATCATTGTAATAACTAAGACTTTTTTTACCCACCAAAGAACCACTTTTTGCCCCCTTGGACACCATATCACCCTCACTCTACTCCACCCTCCAACGAGAATACCTAGACACGGTCTCAAGTATCCTGTTAGGGAAAAATAACATCTATGTTTGAGAAGAGAGCAAAAGCTGCAAGCCTATGACTTCTAACTGTAGAGGATGGGTTTCTAAGTGCTGCAAGGATTTCCTATAGGGTTTGCTTCTGGGTTTCAGACAAGAGGCTAAAAACTTCCTTGAATCCAGAGAAGGATGGTCCAGACAGCTCCAGCATCAGCTCACTGCTAAAATCTCACCCCGGGAATGGAGGCTGTCGAGGACCCCACACTCTTATTCCTAGTTTTGAGGTAGGAATGCCGGTGACGGTTCTCTCATTTCCTTTTTCATCCTCCACTTACCTTCCCTTGCAATGACAAAGTAGGGTTGCCTCAGAAAAGATTCTGCTGCTGAGAGGATTACTGTTTCCCCGCAGAAAATACAAGTGGAGTCAAATTACAGTGTACACACATTGTTTTCCCTGATTTTCCTCTCTGTGGATGCGAGCAGGAGGAGAGGAGTGTCAGTGGGACCTCAGGTCGGGGAGGGACATGCCAGAGTAAATAGAGTGCTGTTTGGATGGTGACACCTCATTACCTACAGACACAAAGATGTAACCTGAGGAAAATGGATTCTTGGATTCTGAACATAAGGGTCAGTTTTACATTCCTGTCTCAGTGGTTGACGCTTCCCCCAAAGACTAGTCACTCTGCAACATCTGTGGGAAATTCCCAGATTAATCTTCCCAGGGGGAAACATCATATGACATATTGGGAAAGTGGCTGACAATGGTTTTCCTTAATACGTTCATTAAGAAGAAAAGTGGGTGGATGATTTCCCAGTCTCCACTGTTTCAGAAGCCTCTAGAACAGTCTGACATGCTCTGGTTGGAGCCACTTTCTAGCCCATCAGTTTGATTTCTCAGTGCCTTATGATCATTGGCATTCTTGATATTTTAAAAAAAAGCCATGTCGTGTTTGTTAGTCTTGACTTCCACATCTTCTGTTTTGTTTTTTGTTTTTTGTCTTTCCTTTCTCCCCTTAGCTGTTCTCAGGCTTGGGAAGAAAGCTTGCAGTATGCCATTCCTCCCTCTACTGCTAGAATCCTCCCCCACATCCGACCCTCCCACCTTTTCCTAATGTTCCTCCAGCAAGCCTAGCGCCCACTGAAGAGCGTAAATTGGTGCCTAGTAATTGGTACAAAGGCACTTTCTGTTTCTATGCAACACACGCAAAAAGGAGGGGCAAAAGGAAGAGGAAGGAAAAAACCCTACAGATGGCTAAAAAGGAAAAGAAGCGAGATCCTCTTTCAGTGGTCTTTGAGCAATCCTGGCTTTTCTCTCCACCCGACTTTTTGCTAGAAGTTAGTTACAGGCCTAGGCCTATCAGGGCACTGGGAGGCAGCAGTTGTTAGTATCAAAAGAATAGAACTTGGAGGTTGGAAGTGACCTTGAGAGGTCATCACATCCATCATTTTCTCGGGAAAAGCACATGCCCACCCTCTCAGAGAGATGAGGATTATTCTGTTTAAGCACCTTCGGGGACTTGGAAGGGCGGAAGCACATTACCAGCACTCAAAAGCTGCCTCTGCCTTGACTTGCGTGTGATGGGGTATATTGTATAATCTCCCAGAACCTCACTTTTCTCAGCAGCACATGAGGTAGTCTGAAGGATTTTTCAGCAGAAAATGTTAAAGCCCCTAGCTTCAAACTTGGCTCCGTGAGTGCTCAGGAGTTCTTCCTTCTCTTTGAAATCTTTGCAGTTCTTTTATTTGAATTCTTATCCCCCATACTCTCCTGAGGATTTCAATCCATGGTTAACATTTTTTCTTCTTTGGTTTAGAGAGCTGCTTTGTGAAATTAACCAAGTGAAAGGGTGGCAAGGGTGGAGTCAGCCGGGGTGGCCTCTGCCCTTTTTTATGGGAGCAGCATTTTCTGAGACAGCCAAAGACAGAACTTCTGGAAGCTTTCCTGCTCCTTCCTTCCTGGAATCCTCCTGAAACTTTAATACCTTTTTGGTTTTTCGAAGGCCAAGCGTAAACATTTGTCTTATCCAGGCCGCAAGCAGTCCCCTCAAGCAAATAAGGACTAAAATAAGAATGTGATCCTCACTAAGGTAGTGAGATGCCTGTGTTCTTTTACACGTGGGACCGTCCAAGGCCTTCATTCCCATGGGTGTCTCAGCCTGTTTTTTGATGGAGTGCCTGCAGCCTTTGCTTTTCATCTCACTTATCACGTGTTGTGGTTGACTTTGGATCCTGAGATGAGAATTGAGAATCTGGATCCGAAATCTGAAGATTCTAGAGCTGCAAGAACCAGTGAGCTCACCATCTAAGCCTACAGCCACTGGGCCTAGGAATTTTTTTTTTAATGAAATTTAGAATGATTGCAAATTTGAACAGGAGGAAGGAATCCATCCCTGACTGGCCAGATGGAGCCTTTCTAAAAAGTGAGGACTTTTAAAATTTTTTTTGAGTTGGCATCCTACTCTGTCACCCAGGCTGGAGTGCAGTGGCATACTTGCTGCTAGTGCAATCTCTGCCTCCTGGGCTCAGGCAATACATCCTTCTCAGCCTTCCAAGTAGCTGAAACCACAGGTATGCGCCACCATGCCCGGCTAATTTTTTGATTTATTGTCGAGACAAAGTCTCGCCAAGTTCCCCAGGGTGGTCTCAAATCCCTGGTCTCAGGCAGTCCTCTCACCTTCATCTTTCAAAGTGCTGGGATTGGGGGCATGAGCCACCACAACATTTATTTAAATAGATTAAAGAAACGGGAGCTTAAGCCATACAAAATTAACAACAAAGATCTGAAATGCAAGCAGTCGTTCTTTGTATTCACTGAAGTTTGAACATTTTCCCATGCTGAGTCTCCATCTGTGAAGGGAGTGCTCCCAAGGGGCTTGACTTGAACCCAAGTGGGAACTAGTCGGGTAGGCAATGGACACAAACACAAAATTGCAATCGGGAATTACGGACATTTTAGGACTGTGAGGAAACTTGCTAGATCATTTGGCTCCAAGAAATGTAGGGAGAAGAGGTTTCACCACCTCTCTCCCTTCTAGGAAGCCAGCTTTGAGACAAGTAGTCAGAAAAGAAGAGGAAGGCCTGACCCACTTATTATTGACCCTGTGACCAGTCCACTCTGAGGAACTTGAACGTGAGGGGCCTCCAGGAGAGGCCTCTACCTTCAGTATAGAAGCAATAGGAAGCTTGGTCGGAGCACAGGCTTTTGGGTCCCTCAGCCGTGGATTTGAATCCTGCCACCACCACTCTAATTATGAAAACTCGAGCAACACTTAACCTCTCTGACCCTCAGCTTTCTCATCTGTAAAATGGAGCTCAGTAATTATATATTCATGAAGTTGTTATGAGACTGAATTCAGATGAGGTATTTAAATAATTTACCACACTATCCCCATATACCATTATTTTAATTAAAAATAAATAATTTATAGGTGTGGCCCAGACACCCTTGAGATTCTTAGAATTTGTGTTTAGAATTCCAGATTAATCTAGCAGTGTCTTGTCATTTAAACTACTTATTGCCGGGCACAGTGGCTCACACCTGTAATCCCAGCACTTTGAGAGGCGAAGGCAAGAGGTGCCTGAGTCCAGGGGTTGGAGACTAGCCTGAGCAACTTGGTGAGACCTTGTCTCTACAGTAAATCAAAATATTAGCCAGGTATGGTGGCAAGTGCCTGTGGTTCCAGCTACTTGGGAGGCTGAGGCGGAAGGGTCACCTGAGCCCAGCAGATTGAGGCTGCGGTAGCTGTGAGCGTGCCACTGCACACCAGCTTGGGCGACAGAGTGAGACTCACACTTAAAAAATAAATAAGTAAATAAATAAATAAACTATTAAGTGAATGGTACATGGGAAATGGCGCTAAATACTGATAGCAGGTACAGTGAATTTTGTGAATAATAATAATAATGATAACATCAAACATTTATTATATGCCAGGTTCCAAGCTAAATGGTTTGCATGCATTGTCACATTTAAGCTCACAGCAGTCGTATGAGCTAAAAAGGCATTGTTATTCTCACCTAACTAGGAGGAATCAGACTTGAACTAGTTGACCTAGTCCAAGGTCACACTGGAATTTTCCTAGTATGTTCCTAGGTCCTGGAGTTGTACAGGGATGGTTGTTGACCCAGTCCCCTTGGATTTCCAGCTGTGGGAAGAGATCCCAGGTTTTACTTGACTCTCTTGGACTTGCCCCCAAAGCCATCAGTCTTTTGCTGTCTACTCTTGTGTTGTTCTGACTCTGGCTTGTGGTTGGTTTTCATGAACCTTGGTTAGCAGTGTTTGCAGAAATCTTGAACTTTGATCACACCTACCCTGTATCTTCCATAGTTATCCAGAAGCTGCTTCCTTCCAGTGGAAAAAGAAACCAGTCATGAGCCCATGGCTATACTAGTCAATATTCTTGGTTACAAGCAACAGAATCCAAACTCGGGCTGGCTTAATAAAAAACAGAACTTTATTGGTTCAAGTAACAAACATATGTAGTGGTAGCATTAGTTTCTGGTATCTCTGGTCACAGGCACACAGTGCCTGCCTCTCTGTGGCTCAGCTTTGCTGTCTTTTGCTTTGTCCCTGTTGCCCAGTGGGCTCTCTGAATAGTGGTGGAATTGCGGCCTGCGGTTCCAGGCTTACATCCTGCCATTCAGCAAACCCCATGGAGAGCCAGTATTCCATTCCTAATGGTTCCAGCAAAAGATCCAGGCTCTAGGCTCCATGACTGAGCTCAAATTGTGTGCTCACTCCTGAAATCAATCACTGTGGCATGGCTGGGTCACACCTAGGACTGGGGGTGCTGAGGTCAACCCCCCGGGTTGACTTCAGAGTGGGGAAAGAGTGGTTGCCAGAAGGAGATTTAGGGTGTGCTATTTGTTACCCCCAAGGGGATAAATTCCAAACAGGCAAAGCCAACACCCAAGTATTCCACTTATTCACCCATTTAGAACTACAAACAGGATATTCCAAGAGCAGAGTTTGACAATGTGACAATATTTTTTTCTCCTTATTTTTCTTCCCTCTAATGGGAGAGAGCTCTGAACTGTCTCTGGAGTTCAACCTAAACAGGAGGCCATAAGTGAATGTACAGGAGGGTCTTTGCAGAGAACAGATGATTTTGACATGTATTATGTGTGCTTGGGCACATACCCACAAGCCGTCCTGAGTGTATGAACTAGAAGCGAATACAACAGGCCTCACGAGAAACAAGTATGACAGCAGCAGTGTGATCTTCCAGGCTATTCACTTGGTCTTCATTCCAGTCCATCCATTTTAATGCCCAGAGGAATGAATTGTGTTTACAGGAACGTTTATTACCCTATATGCTAGTAGATAAAGGCCTAGTCTATACAAAGATGAGCTGTTTATACAGCGGTTGCTGTTGAGATTCACAAGTCTATTCACCGTGCACGATGCCCCACAAAAACACTGTCATAAATCATAAGAGGCAAAAGTAGAGCTTAAAAATAACTTACAAAAACACATAAAAGTGACTTAAATCCCTGGGCTACCATAATTCTACAGTCTTTTTGTACCATTACCATTTTAACGAGGATAAACAGAATGACAAGCAAACAGTTGGCTTTGTCTCACGCTGCAAACCATACCTAGGGCCAACCTCACTGAGCTTTATCCCACTGAAGCAGGGATTCCCAGCGTGAAAGAACATGGGCGCCTTCCCCTAACCTGAAGCATTTCTTCTCAAGGTCCTGCTTGCTCCCAGATTTCCAGACACTGCCCAAGGATGGCTACCCGAGGAGGGGGCTATGCTTCTCTTCTGAAATCTTAGGGGAGAGTCGAGTGGGGGCTGTTTTGTGAAGGTTGGACAGATCTGACCTGCAGTTCTTCGGGTTCCTTGGTGAGGAACACAAAGCCATGTGAATTAGTGCCTGGCTCTGTCCCAGGAACAGAAGGGTTAAAGCTTGGAAAACTGTTTGCTGGTGGCCTGTGTGGCCTGTATGAGTCGGATTTATGGTCCTTCTACCCTTACTCTGGTTCCAGCCATGTGCGGAGATGGAGCCCAGGGAGAAAAAGCTGGAAACACTTGCTGGTGTGGCATCACCAGGCACACTGTGTGTCCTTATGAGTGCCACAACCCAGGGGGCAGGTAGAGTAGCTTTGACTTACTAGGCATCAGTCACTCCATTTCTGTTGCTGGGGAAATTGCATTTTGACAGCTCAAGGTTTGGGTCATTTCTGTATTAGCTTTTATTCCCTTTTGGGTAAATGTTGACAAAATCCAGGCTCTCTCTGATTTGGAGTCCTTTGCCTTTCATTGCCCTAGGAGTGATATATTGTTTGGTGGACAAGGGGCTTATCTATTGTTTTGGCATCACGGGATGCTGTCCTTGTTGCTTGCCATCCTTTGACCTTGGTGGTCTCCACTGGAGTGTCATACACTTGCTTGTGTCCCCATCCTCATCTCCATCCTCACATCAGTGGCTCTAGGCATTAGATCCTTGCACTGTGGCTCAGTCCACCAGTGGCATTCTCCAAACAGCAAGGTTTTTGCCTCAGGAACACACAATCCCTTTCCCCTCACTATATTTGGAAGGGTGCAGGCACTGAGACCCCTCTGAGTTGCAGCGACCCAAGCCCTCAGGTGCTATGGGGTGTGGGGGTGTTTCCCAGAGGGTCTTCTATAAGCTCTAGGCATGCCACGGAGAAGCCAGGCAGCAGCAACTGCTTCTGGGGGACTTCCCAAGGCTGTCTCTACAAGGAGAGGAAAGAACTCTGGGCACTTCTTGGAGATCTCAATGTCTATAGTCTAAACACCGTCCCTCCAGATCATTCTCTTTTTCTGCTCCTCATGTCTCGGTGGGAAGCTCTGGCAAATCAAGAGTTTTTTAAATGGAAGGACTTAGGCTTTACTGCAGCCTCAGCCTCCTGGGCTCAGGTGATCCTTCTGCCTTGGCCTCCCAAAGTGCTGGGATTATAGGTGTGAGCCACCACACCCAGCCTAGGACTGGTTTTGTAAGTGCTAATTTTTTCTTTTGATTAGTATTTTTGTTTTATTTATTTTATTTTAATATATTTAGGAGGTACAAGTACAGGTTTCTTACATACATATACAAGGAGGGACCCCCCCCCCAATGAACCAGAATTATCTTTTCGTTTTTTTTTTTTTTGTGAGTTGGAGTCTCACTCTGTCGTCCAGGCTGGAGTGCAGTGGCATGCTCACAGCCACTGCAGCCTCAACCTGCTGGGCTCAGGCTATCCTTCCACCTCAGCCTTGCAAGTAGCTAGAACTACAGGCACCGCCACCACGACTGGCTACATTTTTTTGTTTATTGTAGAGAAGAGATCTCACCAAGTTGCCCGGGCTGGTCTTGAACCACTGGACTCAGGCAATCCCCTCACCTTGGCCTCCCAAAGTGCTAGGATTACAGGCTTGAGCTACCACGCCCGACCTGAATTATCTTTTTTGGAGGGTGGGCCCCTTGTAATACATGCTTCTCCTGTTACTTAAGTGTCCTAGGAGCCCATCGGCATCAGTGTACCAGCTACTGTTGTTGTGAGAGGCTATGTTGGCTTCGGTGAATTTTTTGAAAGGGGGGGATTCTTTCAACCCATTTGCCCATTTCATGATGGCTGATATATGAGCACACCTGCCCATATTGCGCTGAGTGAGTGTTCAGCAGTTTTTTTAAACCAAAATTGGCATGATCCCTGTGCCCTACCCTTCCTATTTACCTGAACTTTCCCTGAGAGACTTTTTTTGTTTCCCTGGATGAAAAAAGTCCTCAAAGGGAAACGTTTTGCTGACATGGAAGTGGTGAAACAAAAAATGGCAGAAGCACTAAAAGGCTTCAAAGTTGACGAGTTCAAAGCTGTTTTGAGCAGTGGAAAAACATCATGATAGGTGTATTGCAGCAAACAGAGAGTACTTTGAAGGTGACTGAAATTTGAACATGTAGGAATAAATATACAGTTTTTTAATAAATAAATTCTGGCCGGGCTCGGTGGCTTAGCCTGTAATCCCGCGCTTTGGGAGGCTGAGGTGAGTGGATTGCCCGAGCCCGCGGGTTCGAGACCCACCTGGGCAACTTGGCGAGACCTCATCTCTACAATAAATCAAAAAATTAGCCGGGCGTGGTAGCGCACGCCTGTAGTTCCAGCTACTTGGAAGGTTGAGGTGGAAGGATCGCCGGAGCCCAGCAGGCTGAGGCTGCGGTGGCCATGAGCATGCCACTGCACTCCAGCCTGGGTGACTGAGTGAGACTCCTACTCAAAAATAAATAAATAAATTCCAGGGTTTTTTGGGTCACTGCCTTATACTGCATAGTGCTGCAGTCTGGGCTTTTAGTGGACCCATCACCCAAATAGTGAACATTGTACTCAATAAGTAACTTTTCAACCCTCACCCTCCCCACCATCCCACCTTTTGTAGTGTTGACAAAAGGTGTCTATTATTCCACTCTGTATGTCCATGTGTGTTCACTGTGAAAACCGGCAACACACTATGGTGCAAGGTGTCCTTGGGCATGGCATCTGATCTCTGAGTTGACTTCGTCAGAAACATGACAGGTTTGCCTTCAGTGGTTATAAAAATCACCAAAGACGCAAGGATTCAAAGAATCTGGCTTCTCAGGATAGCTCGTCGTTAGGCATTTATATTCTGGTCAGTGCTTAGTGCCTAGTAGATATACAATTATTATTTATCTTTCCTACAAATAACTGGGCAGAGGCAGCATAGTCTGGGACAGCAGGAGTAACACCGGCCTGGGAATTAGTCAGTCTGGGCCTGGGCCTGATCTTTGAGGGATGAGATGCGTGGCTGTGGAGAGGTCAGTTCATCTCTGGGTCTTCGGAGTCTCACTACACGCGCGTCCAACTCTAAATTCAGTGACTGACGTCAATGTGGTCTTTCATCACGCTCCACCGAGAGACAGACCTTCCTTGTGTTAAAAATGTCCGTTTAGGATCCACATTTTGCCTCTGCACTGCTTTCAGAATGTCTGACATGGGGGCCATGTCCTTGAGACACGAAGACAAAGCTCTTGCCGGGTTGAGATCGTGGAGTCAAGAATCTGTTGTCGACCGTCTTTCCTTGTCCACTGGGACCACCTGAGCTGCCTGGCAGATCAGCTGAGGATGGGGATGGGCGAGCCATACTCAGATAGGCTGGCTTCTCAGGCACCAGCATGCCTCCACAAGGAAGTACTGCATCCAGTGTTAACCACGCCCACTGGCCACTGCAGAACCTGCAGTCTAGGACAAGCTGCTTTCCACAGATAAACACGGGGAAGAAAATCTCACACCTAAGCCCTACAGTGTCTCTGCTGTATCAACACACAAAATATAAAAGGAATCCACATCACAAGAAGGATTCAGTGAGAGGTCAGGAGCAAATGGGAACATGATGAGATGGCATTCAGGCAGGATTATTCTTTCAAAGCTTATCAAGCATTCTTACTCATTCAAAACATCTACACATGAAGCCATATCAGGGCAAACAGAAGGCTTTTGATTTCTTGATTTCTGAGTTCAATGTTAACTGAAATGATATATGCAGGAAATTGTGGAATTCTCTGTACCCCGGAATGGCCTGCATGCCATTCCGTCAGGTAGATTGGTGGTTCTATACGTCAGAATCACAGACAATGAAAAAAAAGCAACTGCGTATCGTGCATGTCCCGTTGCTTTCCTGTGGGAGGGAGGCCAGATGGCAATGGACAACAGGGTTCTTGAGGCCTGGGGTCTGGGCAGGTCTGCGTGGATGCCCCATCAGCCCACCAGCCTGGCCCATAAGGAGTGCCTTTTTTTTTCTTTTTTCTTTTTTAATAGAGACAAGTTCTCGCTTTATTGCCCAGTCTGATCTTGAATGCCTGGATTCAACGTGATCCTCCTGCCTTGTCCTCCCAAAGTGCTGGGATTGCAGGCGTGAGTCACCGTGCCTGGCCAATAAGGGGTGCCATATTAGACTCTGATCTTTGCATCTCTTTACAACCTGCCTCCTTCCCCCGCTTCCTAGCAAGAACATTCCTTTGTTGGGCAACCCTACCGTTTCTCTTTGTGTAATTCCAACTCTAAAGGAAGGTTCTTTCTTGTCTGTTCTTGTAAGGGCTATTTCCCTTTTGCATATGGAAAAAGTAGGGGAGGAGGAGGTGGAAGAGGAGTGAGAAAACAGATATAGTATGTTCAGAGAGTTTCTGACTTTCTAACAATATGAGAAGGAAACAATGACTCTTTTCCTTTCTTTTGGACTTGGACCAATTACTTACTGGAGTGTCTCAGTAATTTCTAAATAGGAAGTAAATCACCTCCACCCCCCTATCCTGCCCTTATGGAATATATTCTTTTCTGTTTGTTTTTTTTGAGTCAGGGTCTCACTCTGTCACGCAGATTGGAGTTCAGCAGCACGATCATGGTTTACCATAGCCTCAACTTCCTGGGTTCAGGCGATCCTTCTGCCTCAGCCTCCCGCGTAGCTGGGACTACAGACATGTGCCACCATGCCCAGTTGATTTTTTTATTTTTGTGGAGAGGAGGTCTCACCATTGTCCAGGCTGGTCTCAAACTCCCAGGATCAAGCAATCCTCTTGCCTTGGCCTCCCAAAGTGCAGGAATTTCAGGCGTGAGCCACCACACCTGGCCATGGAATTTATTTTTGATCAGCCCATTTGTGGAACAATTTCAACTCAGATGCATCAATGTTTTTATTAAAACCTTTCAAAAACATTAAGACAGACTATTCTGACTTTGTCTCGTTATAAAAGAAATTTATACTCACTGTTTAAAAGTCAGAAAATATAGGGAAAAAATTACTGAAAGAAGTTACTATTTATGCCCTCACCAGTAGATAACCACTGTTCATATTTTGTGGATATTCTGCGAGGAATTTTTTCTCTCCAGAGATATTCACACCTATACAGCAGATCATACACTGCTTTTCTCAGTGGTGTATATAGCTAACATTGGTGTATAGCTAACATCTTTCCATTTCATTATATAACAACCTAGTACGTTTTTAATGGGTACGTATTTTTCCACTGTATGAGCATACTATTGTGTATTAAGTCAGCTCTTTATTATTGAACATTTAAGTTGTTACCAACTTTAGCTGTCATAAATAATGCTGTATTTTTGTATCCCTATCTAATATTTATCAGATTAATTATTATCAAAAATAACTTCCAGAAGAATATTGCCAGGTAGCCCTGGATTGATTACGAGTCTCACAATGTGGTAGGGACCCTCCACCAATGGCAAGTATAAATAGACATTTTTTCTTTTCTTTCCTTTTCTTTTCTTTGCTTTTGAGTCAGGGTCTCACTCTGTCACCCAGGCAGAAGTGCAGTGGTACACTCATGACCACCACAACCTCGACCTGCTGAGTTCAGGCAATCCTTCCATCTCAGCCTTCCAAGTAAGCAGCTGGGACTACAGGTACACACCACCATGCCTAACTAATTTTTTGATTTACTGTGGAGATGAGGTCTCACCAAGTTGCCCAGGCTGGTCTCGAACCCCTGGGCTCAAGCAGTCCTCTCACCTCAGCCTCCCAAAGTGCTGGTATTTCAGGCTTGAGCCACCATGCCTGGCCTACAAGTCCTTTTTGTGTTGCAGATTTTAATCTTTTGTCATATGCTGCAGTTCCTTTTATTCATTTGTTGCTTTGATTCTTAAATTTTTTTATATGTATTTTTGCCATGCAGAATTTTAACATTTTTATGTATTCAAAATTATTCTTCAAGTAAGATTTTGCTGTTGGTTTCATGTTTAGAAAGTCTTTTCTTCATTTCAGGATTTTAAAAATATTCACCTATATTTTCTTGTATCTTTATGGTTTTTTACATTTATATTTATAGCCCATTTGAAATTCATTTGAATGAAAAGTATTGGGTAAGGATTAAGATTTAATTTTTTTAATCTAATGTCTATGCCATTTATTGAATTAAACATTTTTTTACTTCACTGATTTGAAATATCCCATTTACCGTGTACAAAATCCCTCCATATTTTTTTTTTTTTTTTTTTTTTATTTTGGAGA
>CAUYQG010088906.1:0-10039 GCA_963574415.1 Tarsius wallacei | reverse complement strand
ACCCACCAGTTGGTCCACTCCCCGCCCCCGCCCTCATTCCCAAACACTCCCCCCCCCCCCCCCCCCCCCCGCCAAAAAAAAAATTTTGTTCCTGGCTAGTTTCTCTTTCTCCCTCTGTCTCTTTTTTCTGGATTCTTCCTTTTGATTTATTTTTTCACCATCCTTTCCTTTGATTTCCTTTCTTTTCTATTACATTGCTTTCTGAATGGTCTTAGGCTTTTATTCACGAGGGCTGCTGGATTGACTTTACACCACACATATGTGTTTGATTCCACAGGCTTGCCCTGGACAGGGAGGGTCTATCTAACAGGAACCATAATTCTCCTACCACAAACTGCGGAGACCACAGCTCTGGATTTGACTTCCTTTTTGTGTTGAATCAGGTCAGAGGGTCCTCACTTATGGGGAGTGAGCTGGTGGCTTGACTAGGAACTTTCAGTTTTGACTGGACCCAGACTTTATGACAGGAAACAGCCTGGACTACATTCTTAGGCTTCTTGACCAAGAAATCTGAAGGCTTCCAGGGGCTGAAGAAATGGGCCTAAACCAACACGATAAAATTTAGCAAGGATATATGTAGGGTTCTGAACTAGGAGTCAAAACATCTGCTATGTGAGTTCAGGTGGCTTGGTAGAACTAGGAGCAAGGAAAAACAAAATGAGTTGACAGTAATATCAATGTTGGTTAAAACTTTTCTTTGTGGTCTTAAAAGAAAAACTTCAAATTAAATTCCACAGAGTTTGAGCAAAGACTGATTCACAAATCAGGCAAACCTCAGAACCAGAAGAGGTTCAGAGACCTCTGCTCCACATCATGGGCAGGACTGAAAACGGAAGGGAGGTACAGAATCAGCTTGATTTGTTACAACTTGGCATGTGCCTTGTTTGGACATGGTCTGGTTGGTTGGCTGCCCATGATTGAGGCTTAGCTGCTATGATTGGCTGAGACTCAGTTTGTAACAAAACTACACTCCAATTTAGGCCTGTAGATTTTACATACTAAGTTAGGTTGTAGCTTGTTGCATAAGGACTCAAAGAACAGTGGAGGCATCCTCAGGCCCAATTTAGTTTAATTTATCAATTTATCAGCAGCTTCCCTGATATGTTAGTGTCCATTTTAGACTAGACTAATAGAAATAGGGCTAAGTGGCCTATTTTTATGAAAAAAACTAGGATAGGGAATTGCCTGTCTGGTAGATTGCAAAAATGTCCTCAAAGTTTTACCCTCCTCCCTGTTTCTGTACATTTTGCAGTTTGGTCATGCAGCTCCTCTCATAAGAGGTGATGTCCATTTCTCCACCCCTTGAATCAAACCTTAAGATATACTCTGGCCTGAATAGTGGCAAAAATGACAATACGATGGAGGACTCAAAAAGACTCTGGAATTGAATTATGAAAGTTTGTGTATTTATTCTTACATGTTTAAACTTCAGTCACCTTAAAAGTACTCTTTGTTTGATGCAATACATTGATCAAGGTGCTTTTTCCACTGCTCAAAACAGTAGAAAATTTGAACTTGTCAATTTTGATTCCTTTTAGTGCTCCTGCTGCTTTTTTATTTCACCTCTTCCATATTGGCAAAATATTTCCCTTTGAGGACTTTTTTCATCTGAGAAACAAACAAAAAAAGTCACTGGAGATGAGATCAGGTGAATAGGGAGGATGGGGCACAGGGGTCATGCCATTTTTTTTTTTTTTATCAAAAACTGCTGAACACTCAGCATGGTGTGGGCAGGTGCAGTCATAAATCACCCATCATGATGGGCAAACGTGTTGAAAGAGTCTTAAAAAAAAATCATTGAAGCCAAATGCAGAATCTCACTGATGCTGATGGGTTCCTAGAGCACTTCCCTAGTGCTCTAGGCCCACCCTCCAAAAGATAATCCTTTTTTTGGGGGGGGGGGACTTCGTATAGCAGTTCTTAGCCTCGGCTTCATGAGACCTTGCATTTTCCATACTTTCTCTTGGAATTATGCCTCTGCTGTGTGAAAAAGCCCAGACTAGCCTGAAGGATGATGAGAAACACATAACCTAGTCATGCCTGTCACCCAAGTCAAGCCAGTCAATTGCCACACATGAGAGGTGACTGTCTTAGACCAGCCAGTTGACCTGAAACTAGGCTGCAAATGTACATGTAAACCAAGCTGGGGTCAATAAAGCCTGGCCTAGTTAAGCAGAATCATCCAGCTGACATATTGGCTCATGAGTTATAGTGATGGTTGTTATGAGTCAGTGTCTCACACTGTTACCCAGGCTGGGCTCAGGTGATTCTTCCACATCAACCTCCTAAGTAGCTGGGACTACAGGGGCATGCCACAATGCTTGGCTAATTTTTTGATTTATTGTAAAGACAAGGCCTTACCAAGTTGCCCAGGATGGTCTTGAATTCCTGGACTCAGGCAATCGTCTTGTCTCTGCCTCCCCAGGTTCTGGTACTACAGGTGCAAACCACCATGCCCAGCAGTAATGTTTTTCTGAACCACTAAGTTTTGAATTGGATTGTTACACTGCAATAGCTAGCTGATACAGCCTCAAAGTGCATCATATGAAGTACTGTTAAATAATCTAATAATATTACCCTTATAAAAGAAAAGATGTTGGGTATATGTGATAGTTCTGAAGACTGTGAGGTTCAGAGGTTCTAGAAAAATCTAAAAGCCAGAGGACTATGGTGGCCAGATGACAGAGCAAAGAAAAATGGTTGCCTAGGGAGAGGTGTGCAATTCTAGTTTGGAAGAAAATTTTGTGTATTTCCTATAGATCCAGTGTGAACCATGACCTGGTGCAATGTTGGAGAGATTCTATTCAACAGAATAAGTTTCAGGAGTGTTAAGATCCTAAAAGATATATGGAGTGGCCTTCCAGAAACAGGTGGCTGAAGGACAGTAATGAGTGGCTGGCTGGAGGGAGTGTCAGATGTGTTAAAAGATCACATGAAAGTCTCTGGTGAATCCACTAATACACCACAGCAAGAGCCCACAGAACCAAAACACTATAGCACCTCTCAAGTAAGAGCTGTCCCTGCCCTTTACTCTCCTTTTGCTCCTCAACTGTGGAGGGGAAGAGTCCTCCTAGTATATGAAGGATGAGGGGTGGAAAGTACTACACAGGCTAACAAAGAAAATGGCAATTATGTCATCTTCCCTCCACAACTCCCTTCCAGCCAGAGTTGCAGCGGGAAGACATTTTAACTTCAATTAAAGTCTGGATCTGGGAATAGGGAATCTAATAAAACGAGATGATTTTTGTGACTAGAGGACTTTTTTTAATCTAAGAGTTTGCAGATAAGAAATAGGCCTGTTCAAAAACTCATTTATGAGAAAAGACTAGCTGTAACCTAAGGAGTCTTGTTTATTCAACATGTACATGTGTGTGAATGTGTGTATGTATGTGCATAGTCCCTGTGTGTCTTTCATTAGAATTATTTTAAACATACTTTATTTTTTAGAGTTTTAGATTCACAGCAAAAGTGAATAGAAGGTATAGAGATTTCCCATTTCCTCTTGTCTCCACCCATGCATAGAGTCCCCCATTATCAATGTCCCCCAGCAGAGTGGTGTATTTGTTACAACTGGTGAACCACCATAGACACATCATAACCACCTAAAGTATGTAGTTTACATCAGGGTTCATTCTTGGTGTTGTAGGTTCTATGAGTTTGGGCAAATATACAATAACATGTATCCACCATTATAGTATCATACAGAGTGGCTTCACTGTCCTAAAAATCCTCTGTGCTCCTCTTATTCATCCCTTTCTTTCCCAAACCCTGGCAAACACTGATTTATTTTTCTAGAGACACTATGTTGCTCAGACTGAACATGAACTCTTGAGTTCAAGTCATCCTCCCACTTCGGCTTATGAGTGATCTTTTTACTGTCTCCATAGTTTTGCCTTTTCCAGGTGTCATACAGTTGGAATCATAGTGTAGGTAGACTTTTTCTATTGGCTCCTTTCACTCAGTAATATGCATTTAAGATTCCTCTTGGCTTTTTATGGCTTGATAGCTCATTTGTTCTTAGTGCTGAATCATATTCCATTGTCTGAATATGCTACAGTTTATTCTTCCTTTCACTCACTGAAGGACATCTTGGATGCTTCCAAGCTTTGGCCATTATGACTAAAGCTGTTATGAACATCTGTAGGCTGGTTTTTGTGTGGATGGACGTTATCAACTCCTTTGCGTAAACACCAAGGAGTACAATTGCTGGCAAGAATATGTTTAGTTTTATAAGAAACTGCCAAATGGGCTTCCAAAGTGGCTGTACCATTCTGCATCCCCACCAACAATGAAAGTTTTTGTTGCACCACATCCTTGCCAGCATTGAGTATTGTCAGTGTTCTGGATTTTGACCATTTTAGTAGGTGTGTAGTAGTAGCTCATTGTGGTTTTAACTTGAGTTTCCTGATGACATATGCTGAAGAGCATCTTTTGATAGGTTTATATGCCATCTGTATAATCTTTTTTCATGAGGTGTCTACTTAAGTCTTTGGTCTATTTTTTAATCTGGTTGTGTGTTTTCTTATTGTTGAATTTTAAGAAGTTCTCTGTATATTTTGTAAAACAGTCCTTTGGCACATACGTCTTTTGCACATATTTTCTTCTAGCTTTCCCCATTTTTTTTGGTTAAGTACAGATGAAACTGTACTTACCTTAACACTTAAAATGCTTTGGAGATCATGACTTTATGAACACAGGCTGGCTGCATGCCTTTG
Organism: Tarsius wallacei; assembly: GCA_963574415.1. NCBI lineage: Eukaryota > Metazoa > Chordata > Mammalia > Primates > Tarsiidae > Tarsius > Tarsius wallacei. Next base: position 5,324 of record CAUYQG010088906.1, on the reverse strand, counting down.
AAAAGTTTATTCTGATTTTGAGATGCTAGAACCTATCTGCTTTCCTCTGGTGCTTTCTCTGTGAAAACTGAGATCTCTTGTCACCTGGGCACTGGGGAGAAGTAGAAAAATTCAGACCCTTCTTCCCATTTTGTTAATGGAAAGTATGAGGTTTATTTCAGCTCTGAGTTGTGTCTTGGTATAATTTACAGCCTAATATCTCAGCGATGTTACTATTTTATCGGCAAAGAAAAAAGTAAAGGAAGGGGCACCAAAAGCTAGTAGATGGTAACCAAGAAAACTAGCTTGCAAAATGCCATTTTCAATGCCTCTATCATTCAGAAGAACTTTAAAAGGAGGAAAGACATCCATGCAACATAGAAGCAGAGAAATGGATTTGTTTCTGATTTAAAAATCCCATTCCTGGGACAATACATCATCTCTATGTGGCAGATTTCTGCCTGAGGTGACACATTGAATCTAAAAAGGTTTATACCAAAAAAAAAAAAAAAAAATCTAATAATTCCAAGTCATATGCTAGCAGCGGGATTGCAACATATCAGTGGACATAATCATTGCAAGGAGTGGAAAGAACTTAAGCTTTAAATCAGACGGCTCCCCAAGTTGCTAAATTGCTAGCTGTGATTCCATAAAAAAATATTTAAAACCCTTAGGACTTCAGTTTTCTCATCTGTAAAAGGGAGTTAAATACTGTCATGAAGAGAGAATTGAATGAGAGAATATATGAAAAGTAACTAGTTGTGTGCCTGGCACATATTAAGTGCTCAATTAAAGATAATTTTAAAATTATATCTAATAAATTTCTGGAAGTTTTGGCAATTCTTTGACTTCAGCATGACCAGCACATCATCAATTCTCAAGGAATATTCGATTAAAGAAAGGTAAACTGAGGTTCGTTCCACTGCTAAAACTTCTGCATTTTATTCTCAGATGATAATTTACGTATAATGTATATGATCGCTCCCCATTTTTTGATTTGTCTACAACCATTGACTCATGAAGTGTGTGGACACAGGAGAAACTATATGTCACAAGGGAAGAGTAAGAGAGGGCAGGGAAGACTGGATGCAAATAGCTCTTGGGCTGTAACTTTTTTTTTTTTTTGAGTTGAAGTCTCACTCTGTCGCCCAGACTGGAGTGCAGTGGCCGCTCCTGGCCACCGCAACCCTGACCTGCGGGGCTCCGGCGATCCTTCTGCCTCAGCCTTCCAAGTAGCTGGAACTATAGGCGCTCGCTACCACACCCGGCTAATTTTTTGATTTATTGTAGAAATGAGGTCTCACCAAGTTTCCCAAGAGGGTCTCAAACCCGCGAGCTCAGGCAATCCACTCACCTCAGCCTCCCAAGGTGCAGGATTACAGGCTGAGCCACCGAGCCCAGCTGTAATTTGTAAAATACTGTACCTGTGGAGGATGCTTGATATAGAAGAAACATGGATTCGGAGTCTGATAGGTGTAGGTTCAAATCCTGGCTCTGGCATATAACCAGTCATGTGATCTTGGGTGAATTTCCTAATTATTTTGAGCTACAGTAAAATATCAAGTGTAAAATTTACCTTGTAGGGTTCTTATGAAGATTACATCAAGTATTTTATGTAAAGTTCATGGTGTATTATAGTAGCTCACAGCAAATGGTACAATAATCGTAACTCTTGAAAACAGCTTTGAATACTGTTGGGTCAGTGTGTTTAGGCTACCACTGGTCTAAAGTAGAGAACAAGAAAAATAATATTAAAAAGGATGAAGAGAGCAACCCCTTCGGGTCCCCTCCCGTTATGGGAGCTTCTCTGTCCTCTCAATAAATCCTGCTTTCTCACTAAAAGTAAAAAAAAAAAAAAAAAAAAAATTTATATATATTAACCAGGTGTGGTGGAGCTTCCTTGCAGTCCCAGCTACTTGGGAGGGTGAGGCAGAACAATAGCCTGAGTCCAGGAGGTTGAGGCTTCGGTGAGCTATAATCTTGCAGCTGCACTCCAGCCTGGGTGACAGAGTGAGACTACCTTTTTAAAAAATTTTTTTTTAAACACTATGACATATGTCAAAAATGTTGATTTCATATTGTTCCGTGCAACAATTTCTACTGATGTGGGAATAAAGTCAACTTAAATTTGCTTAAATCTAGTGGTAACTAAGCATTTTTCAGTATAATATAGAACTTCGAGAGCAAATATGTAGTTGACTTAAAAGTAACCCTTCCCAGAAGGCTTCTTTCAGCTTCTCGAAGTGCTCCCCCCGACTTCTCAAGTTGGTGAGGCCCACATCGAAGGCTGCGGGGAGCGGGGTCACTGGCTCCTGGGACCCTTGCCGTCTCTTGCGGGAAGACCCTGGCTCTGCTGGGTCATAGGTCATCCGATGCTGATGTTAAGCCACTCTTAAGAGTGGCTATGCCTGCTGGTGGTCTCTGCCCAAGACTCTGGGGGATTAGCAACACAGTCTGCCTTTTTCCTGCCCTGCTTCCACGCCCATTCCAGCTCTTTGCACTGTCACTTCTGCCTACCCCCACAGGGCTTCTGAGTTCCTTACACCCCGAGCGCCGCCATGGTAACCGGAAGTGGAAGCGCTCACTCAGGCCTCTCTATCCGCCACCCAACCACGGCTCTTCTACTCCTGAGCCTGGCCATGGTGGTGCCAGAGGAAATATGGGGAATTTCTCCCAAAGGCTTTGCCCCGCCCAACGGGATGTTCTTTGATTCTTTCCAGCCCATCTCGGGCTGAGGTTGTGAGTTCTTTCTCAGATAGTTTTGTAATGTAATTATCTTAGTCTCATTTATTCTAAATGGGTCTCAAATTTTTTGGTCTGAGGGCCCCTTTATGCTCTTAAAAACTGTTGAAACCCCGAAGAACTTTACTTAAGTGGAGTATTTTTGTTGATATGAACTGTATTAGCATTTAAAACAAAAAGTTATTAATTTATTTCAAAATAAAAACAATCTTATTACATATCAATATAAATTACATTTTAGTGAAGAATAGTTGTATTTCTAAAACAACATAGTAAGAAAAGTAGCATCATTTTTACATTTTTTGGAAATCTTTTTTATGTCTGACTTCATAGAAGACAGTGCCTATTTAAGAATATACCTAATAAAAATATATCTAATAAAAGATATATGCTTTGGCTTTTGGGTAGCCTTTGGCACCTTTCTGAAAGAGAGTGTAAGAAGCAATTAATGTCTTAGTAGAATCATAAAAGTAATTTTGACCTCATGGAGCCACTGAAAGGATCTTGGGACCCACAGAAAAATCCAGACCACTTTGAGAACTGATGCTCTGTAACTCTCCTTGCACTACCAGAAAGGCTTTCCACATTCCTTTCCCATCTGATGAGAATGAGAGCTGCTCTTAAGTCATACTCTCCTTCCTCCCTACTGGCATACTCCCTTACCTACCCTAGGGCAAGAATAGTGTTTGGGAAAGAAGTTGGAGGGAAGATTAATTGAAAGGAGAGAATGGCTGGAAGTGAAATGTTCTTAGGGCAGGGAGTAGCAGAATGTTCCCCATTAATCACCTGGTGGGTGGGGGCATCTGAATGGTCTCACTGTGCCTAGCCAGCTTAGCAAATATTATGTTCTTTCAGCCACATTTATCACATCTCTTAAATTCATGAGGCCAGCTCACTTTCCTGATGGTCAATTCACTGGTTTCTTTCTCCATCATCTTGCTTTGGGGGACCAGGGCAGGAAAAGGCATAATGTTTCCCTTTGCATAATGATAAACAGGTGTCACCTACTACAAGTGTCTAATAACCAAGATCTATAAAGTCAGTTAAGAGTGATAAAGCTGTATGATTTTTTTCATTGTCTTTCACGTCAATCCTTCCCCACAACATCATCAATCAATCAAATTGCTCTTGAAGTTCGTTATGTTGCCATGGCAATGTCTTCCTGCACAGTTAAAAATACAACTCTGGGCTCCCTCTGAAATTTGGAGAGAGCAAGAACCTAATTGCCTGGCAGTTCTCACCATGGGAAAACATACCTCAGCAAAGGCAATCCAGCCACTTTGTAATGGAGAGTGAAGATGAAAAGCAGTCACAGAGTTCTGTCTCTGTCTCCCAGGATAGTACCCATGAAAAAGAGAGACTGCCTCTTGCAGAGCTACATTGGTGTTTTTCATCGCAGACCCACTGGAGGTTTCCCAGTTTTTAGGGTTGGGGTTTTGACAGACATCTCTGCAGTTTGGCAACTCCATGGGGAGGCAGAAGTCTGATTGGGAGCTCTAACTGCTGCTCTCTTGGACACTTTGGATTGCTTAATAAGAAAAAGATTTCTATAGAGATATGAGGTCTCCAAGAAACAGATCCTGAGACAAAGACTCAAGGCAAATAGGTTATTTGACAGGTTAAGGAAACATTGGTGGGGGTGGGGGGGGTGTGTGTGGAAAGTAATACTGAGAAGAAGACAGCCAATAAGGGTGTGTTGCTAATGCAGCATCTACTGTGGGTGATGAGGGCTTAATTCTGTAGGAAAACTGTTGAGAAGTGGGGTAAAACATTTGCCTTTGCATTATCCTATCGGAAGAGTGTGAGGTCTGGGGTGTTTTTATATTGACTCCCAAAAGTCTTTGGGTGAAGGCTACTTCCAAGAGTGTTTCTTCCTAATATTTGTTCTGCCACATGGGGCAGAGCTGCTCTATGGTCTTATAAAAAGTCTGCATGCACAGAGATGCAGAGACCTGCAGTGACAAGTCTGTGTATAAGGAATAAAGGGGGACATTGATAGTGTCAGCTACAGGTGCTCAGATTGGGGACTTGTTGGGGGGGGGAAGTAGAGACATTTTGTTGAAGCAAGCTTATAAGAACCTACCAGCAATAACAGTGAATATGAAAATAATATAAAAAACCAGATGTTTTAAAAAATTCTAGTTTTAGTTAATTTGTATTTTAAAAATAGTTATTTTCCTACAGGATGCCAGATCTCTGAATGGACATTTGAGTTTCACTTTCATAAAATGACTTGTTCATCCTCAACCAAGTACTCAGAACTCTAGTTCTTCAAATCCAAGCATATAATCCTTACATATCCTCATATAACCATATTAATATGAACCACTTTCTGAATGTTTTTCCTTTTGATTCTGCTCTTTAAAAACTTTCTATACCTGCACATGTATGTTTATCGCAGCATTGTTTACAATAGCAAGAACATGGAACCAACCATGCTGCCCATCAAAAGAGGACTGGGTTAAAAAAATGTGGTACATATACACAATGGAATATTACACAGCCATACAGAAGAACAAAATCATGAACTTCACAGCAACCTGGATGGACTTAGAGTCTATAATACTGAGTGATCTTTCACAGAAACAAAGAATGTTCTCACT
>CAUYQG010088901.1:0-12932 GCA_963574415.1 Tarsius wallacei | reverse complement strand
AAACTGCTGCAATGTCTCAGAGAGGTGACTTAGAAACATTGCTGGATTTTTATCTGGTCTTTAAAAAAACCTCTTTTATTTTGTCATAGTTAACCTGCTTAATAACATCTTTTTTGTAGGTAGTTAACAGGATTAATTTATATGATCCCTTTACTTTCATCTGGGAAGTTCCAGTTTAGATATAACTTGAGGGAAATTTATCATAAGAAAACAACAAAGAAGAATTTTAATATCCTTTTGTCCCAGCCACCCCCTTGAGAAGAGACCTATTAAGCCATGTGGAAACTTGAATGGGCTTTCCAAGTACACATGGGGGTGGTGACTTGTTGCAGCTAGTAGGGCTGCCACCAGGGGTTATTAAGCAGTGGGGGGAAGGAGGGGAGAGAAGTCTGGAGGCTGGGTTCAGGTGCTGTGGCCTTTGGCACCGGCCCTTTCTCCGGAGGTGAAAGAGAAAGACTGAAAGCCAGGGTTAGGTGCCCCGGCTGTGGACACCAGCCCCTCCTCCACAGGTAAAGGTGGAGGACGAGAAGGAGGAGAAACTGATGGAGAATGGAATAGTAAAAGCAGATTATAAGAGAGACAGGAGAAGTTAAACCAGCTGGGTTAGACTTTGAGTTGATAGTTGGAAAACAGGAATTGGAGTTGTAATACTGGTGAGCCTATGGGCAATGGGGTCTGGGGAGCCAACACAGAAATGTGACAGGAAAAACAAATATCTGAGTGGCGAGCTAACTCATAAAAGGCCTGAATATATGGAATTTCAAAGTATTTGTCATTTTTTAGGTATAAATCAAGCTGCAAAAGGGTGTTAGGAGCTAGGGAGTTACTTTTTGGCCAGGTTTTGTTATTCCTCAACTTATATTGTGGAATTTCCCCATATTTGTTCACCAGATGAAAAAGTCAGCTGGGGCAAGGTGGGCCAGAGCCGGTACTGGGGCTGTAAAGCAGTATTGTAGTAAAAGGACAGTTGGGATGGGCTCTTGGTTTCTTGGATTTGTTTCTGGGCCTTAACCCATCCAGATCCCCTGCCGGGCGTCCCCAACAGGTTCAAAGGAATCAGCGCAAAGGATGTGACTCAGCAGGGAGACAGCATCCTCCCGTCCCTGTGTCCACTGGAGCTTGCCATATGTATGCTCCACCATGTCTTGGAAGGCCTGGTACCAGGACTTTGAGCAACTAGGTCCCTGACCCTTGCTAGGAGTCTCCCAAGGCAGAAACCGGAAACCCAAGAGATCCAGAAAGTCATCCAAACAAAGGGCGGTCCAAGAGCGCGCTTTCAAATACGTGTGTGGATGGAAAAAAGGGGGTGACTCACCAAAGGCGTAGAAAGGCATACCGTAGCTGTTGGAGTTTCAAGGTCCTTCGTGGAGTTACTTCGCCAGCCAGAGAGGAAAAGAGTAAAGAACCAAGCACTTTGTCTCCCACCCTTAAGGACGCTGGTGGTCCAAACTTTCCTTCGGGAACCTTCTTGCCTCCCTAGGGAGTAGCCCTAGGCAGAGACCGTCAGTTGTCCTCCGAGATCCAGCCCGGTCCACGGGGAAACTCAGAAATCTTGGTTAGAAGGAAGCAAAGAGTTAACCTTAGTCCCTCACCCAGTCGGGCCACAGCGGTCTGATGTCTGTCCCTGGGGCCTTTCAGCATGCTGAAGTGTAACCTCAGCCAGAGCTTTCAGGTGCCACCAGGTTCCATCAGACGGGACAAGGTGAGGGTGGAGAGGCGCAGGGAGGCATGCAGCACTGCCAGGGCTGGCAAGCCGGAGGTGTGCGCTGGCAACCCAGAGATCCGAGTAAATTGCAAAGAATTGCGACACACAGAGGTGAGAGAAGAAAATATTTATTTAAGATAATTTCACCCCCCACAGACAGGGAGTGGGCCTACGCTCTAGGTGAGTGTGGCCTCCTAGCCCCCCAGAGTCCTGGCTTAAATCCTTCTCTTGGAGATGTTGCATGTGACTGCTGTGACTTCCTTATTGACTATCTGTGGATGTGTCTTGGAGATCCTGTGACTCAGAGACCCCCTAATGTCCGCCCACATTATCATAGCCCCTAGAGAAGGGCGTGACAAGGATTCTAATGCTCCTGCACCTTCCCAAATGACATTCCTTAGAGCTAGTGGAGGGTGCACTCCCCTTTCTCCTAGGCATTCCCTGTGGGTAGCTTTGGGGGATCTGGGCTTCCCTGTAGATAGCGCCCAATTTACTGGAAGATCGAATCCCCACCTGCTCTCTCTCTGAGTGGTCATAACTTTTGTAATTACAAGTTTCTTGACTTCTACAATCCTTGCCCAATGCATGATGTCTTAGGCCTCGTAAATTCCCTTCACTCTAGGCAAGCTTGATTGCCACTCTGAGATACCTCTGATACCTGGAAGTCTGTTTCTGAAAAGACAAAGTCGGTAAAGTTAATTATACCTAAAGTGTGCATTTCTCCAAAAGCATAGTTTCTACTTTCTCATCATTGTGTCAGGATTTAAGAACTAGATGAAAAATGGCTTCCCACTCTTGGTCTGTCCTTTCAACTTGAACTTTTAAAATGTTTAAAATTCTTTTTTTGAGTATGCATGTGTGTTATATATGTATTATAATACATAATATAAATATATTTACATATAATACTTGATTAAATTTAGAAAGTGTTAAGAAAAAGAGATCAAAGATAAGTATATAAGTGAGTTCAATTTATGATACAATTATAATAAGATACTTGTGTACAGTTAAAGATAGCAGCTACAACTTACAAAATACTGCCTTAGCAAGAGTTATTTTACCAAATTGCACTTACGAGAAGAAAGTATGCAATGGTACGCATAAAAAGCAGAAAATGTATAACTAAATGCACAAATAGCTATGCCTGATATGTACATATATTAGATAAATATTAGAGAATGTTCAGTATAAAAGACTTACCCTACCCATGCCTCTCTGACAACTAACAGCCACACTATCATTTCATATAAAATAAATTGGAATCAAGACTTTCATAGTTCACCATGTCTGTAAATGAATCTTACAAGTGTAACCAAGTAAATGTACTTGTGTATACAGAAGAAATATGCCTGAAAAGCTGTATCCATGTGGGAAACTCATGTTTTAGAAAAAAACTAAAAAGCGGTTTTTGTTTAGAGGACTAAAAAACTGGAGGGAAGTCAGATAAAGCAAACAATCTGAAGGAAAATAGAACCATGTTAAGGCTGAAGTAGAAAAAACACATCTTGTTGGACGTGAACTAGGGTAAGAATGATAGTAAGTAAAATGATAGAGAAGAGTTTAGGTTATAGAAAATGTCTGGCATGATCTCTATAGAGCAGAAAAGTATATGCATCTATATATGTATATAGAAAGTAATATATATATACATCTATGTATCTATCTATCTATACAAACATATCTATCTATGTATTTATTATCTATCTGTCCAGCATCTGTCTGTCTATCTATATAATATATTAGGGACAGGATCTCACTCTGTTGTCCAGGTTGGTGTGTGGTGGCACATTCATAGAAAAATAAGCAAACAAAAACAAAACTCTTGGACTCAAATTATCCTCTTACCTCAGCCTCCAGAGTAGCTAGGACTACAAGCATGTGCCACTGTGCCCAGATCATTTTCATTTTTATTTTTTGTAGAGACAGAGTCTTGTTATGTTGCCCAGGCTTGTCTCAAATTTCTGGCCTTAGGCAATCCTTCCACCTGGACTTCCCAAAGTGCTGTGATTACAAGTATGAGTCACTGCACTTGACCAAAACTAAAGTTATTTAAACATAAATGAGTACATTCACATCTTCAATATGGAGATGAAGTAGAGCAGGAGAGTTCATTTCTACATTTTTTTTCTTTTGTTTTTTTTACTTAGAAGATTTAACCCCCCACCCCCCCAAATCTGCAAATGTGTCTGTGTGGAATAGATTTCAATAAAATAAAGCTGACTTTAATAAATTTTTGTATTAGCTTCTACAAACGGAAACTCAATGTTGGTAGAAAGAAGCCTCTAAGTTTGAGGAATAAAAGAATAAGAAACATGATTAAAATGGGCCTGAGCAAACTGTTGCAGGTAGGAGCCCAATAAAGGGGACCTATACTTGAGCACAGTAACAGAAGTCTGAAGACCAAAAAACACAGCTTCAGGACTAAAAATCAGTAAACATTGAACAGAATATTTAGTCAGAGTAGGACTATCTAAGATAGTCAATCTAAGATTCGTCTTTACAAAATCCTTGGAAAAACTGAAGATAAGACTTTGAATCTCATTTAATACCGGGAATACTAAGAACACTACTAATTACAGTAGCTAATATCATGGAACATTTACTTTGTTCAAGGCACTGTTCTAAGAGTTTTGTATGTATTACCTCATTTAATCCTCACAAAAGCTCTATTATTTATTCTCATTTTACTGATGAAAATACTAGACATGTAAAGGCTATTGTATATTAATTATATATTGTCAAACTGATGAAATGGGAATTTGGGCAAGATAAATTATCACTCCAGAATCTCTGGGACACAAGGACACGGTGTACAATGTACATAATGCCAATTGGAATAGCAGAGACAGCTGGATTTTGGGGGGGAAAAAAGGTAGGATTCGCAACATAAGTTTTTGAGGATTGAAAAAGTAATCAGAGAGAGAAAACTCAAATTAAGAGTTTTGATAAAGTGCTGACGACAGGCTGTTAAATTAACAATGAATGAGAGGATACAAGAGAAGAACCACAAGAGCTGACACATTTTAGAATTTTGACCATGGAAGAAAATACAGATTACTATAGTGTAAAGTAAAAAGTTTCTTGCTGTTGCTTTTTGTTTGCTTGTTTGGTTGACTGGCTTGATGTGTTTACAACTTTGAAGGAGACACATTTTTAAAGCAGAAAAAAAAATCAAATGGAAGGCAAATGATTGAAAATCTGGAAAGATAGTGTGTAATTGACGGAGCAAGTTTCCTGAAGAGATAATAGGAGGTGGGGTTGAGAAAACAGGTAGAAAGATTAGCTTTAGAAAGAGGAAGGTTGTATTGACTCAGGGACGCTTTGGAGTGGAAAAGGAAAATGATTATAATGGTGAATAAGAAAGAATCAGGATGACTCTCATTTCAGTAAGAAGTTATTGAACACATAACTTTGTTCTTAGCACTGTTGGCGTTGGCACCTTACAAGTTGCCAGGAAGACATTAGAGAAATTAAAGATACTTTTTGCCCTGAAAGTGTTTTCCAGGTATAATTCTCCATCTTTTGGAGAGTTGAAATGATAGAAATGAGAGAAGTTATGGTTATTCAGAAGAGATCATAATTTAGTTATTGGATTCAGTTGATGCAAAAAAAGTTCCAAAAGATAAATGTTTTAATGAAACATAGCCTTAAAAATAGCCTAACGGCAAAAAGAACCTTGTATGACTATTATTTATATCTTATCTCTTATAAAGTCAGGGCATATGATAGGGCTTTTTCAGATAAACAGCCTTTTTTCTCTTCAAATCAAAATTCTGCTCTTGAGAAGAAGTAATATAAAAAGTAAACATAAAATTATGGTAATGTGAGAATTTTCTTACTGCTGCAGAATGACAAAAATTAATACTGGACCAAGAGGTTTTTTGTTTGCTTGTTTTTGTTTTTTGCTCTTAATAGTTGAATCTATATCATAATTGTGAAAGGTAAAACAGCTTGCATGTACAAATGTTATCAGGTTTTCTAAAATAAATAGTTTTAAATGTTTTAATCGTATTTTATTATTTTAATATAGATGAGAGATACTTTTGCCTCACTACTCTCATTTGTATTAAAATTTAAATATAGTAACTTTGCAACACTCATCTGAAGCCACCAGATGTCACTGTTTAAGATATATCTTCATTACTATTGATTAGTCATAGGTAGAAAAAAAAATTACTGAACATTCTAGTAAAATTATTTTCAAGCAAAGTTATGACAAGGATGACTACATCAGACTCTCATCAATGGTCAACCCCCAAACTGTACATAATATTCATACACACAGGTCAGGAAAATATACTCTGGGATATCATGGTAATACAATCATCTCAATTTTAATAGCATGATAGTCAACGATTGCATCTCATTCTTTGCTTTTTATCTTAAGAATCATTCATAATAATTAGTGCATTGTAAATAATTAAACACTAAAACACTGAAATATTAGACTTTGGAAACAATTTTAAAGATTTCTGAGTACAGCTGACTCTTTTACAGATGGTAAAAATAAGACAAAAGAGAAAGGGAGGAAGAGAGAGGAGAACTTTTCTAAAAACAACAATACATACAAATAAAATATTAGGCCAATCAGTCCATGTTCTTGACTACATAGCTCATATTTCTTGTGTGTTATCATAATATACTTTATTGATAAATTGCTTTGTATGAAAACCATAAGATGTTTGACCACAAGAAAATAAGAGAAAGACAATTAAATATATGTAATGTAGATGTCATTAACATTTTTCAAAATATATAATTATTCTTTACATATATTATTTCTTACACTTTTGTCACAAAAAACTATACACAACAATAAAAAGTACACAACTAGAAAACAAAAAGATTAATAAGCACTGTTGAAATTTTATTGTACATAGTCCTGGCAATTTTTTTAACATTTAAAAATATGTATTTTATTTACTTCTGTGCTTATAACATTTATATTATAACATAAACTTAATATCTACTGTTTTTTGCCAAAGAATAACATGAATGACTATCACATCACTAATCAGGTCCAATCATTAACATATCAACCTCTTACCATTGGCTGACTTAGTCTATCAGGTAGCTAATTATCTTTTAGTGATAACATCATTCTTGGGATTTTGATGTCTTAGAGAATATCAAAGCAATTCTCAATTACTCAATTCTGGTGAACATTACTTTCGTTATCCTCACTCAGATGACCCTATTTTGAGTCATTAAATTATCCTAAAACGTCTAGACCAGAAATATGAAATTCAGACATTCCACTTCTATTTATCACACATTTGTTCTGAAGCAGCTAGGTCATTTTCATACGGGTGTTTCTCATTCCCTGATCTCTATGCTTGTCCCAAGACACTCTCCTCTTTTCATTACAATGGCTACGTAGATAACATTGCTTTGTACAAAGCTCAAAAAGCCCTCATGTGAACACCCAACTTCTTCAACTTCTTGCTCATATCCCTTTTGTTTATATCCACTAGCAAACTTCCTGCTCTGGATTGATCCATTTGCCATACAGTCAGTATATGACCTTTCAAGCTTCTGGAGAAAATCAAGCAAACATGCACATTAGACAACAACAAATTAATGGCCTACATTTAGAGTTGGACTGTCAAAACAATATATCAATATATCTATGGTTTGGGGATTATTTTTATCTTTTATTGTCCAGAGGAAAATTTAAAATTGCCTATGGAGATTGACATACGGTCTCTCAAAAAATACTGTAGGGTGAAAAAAAAAAACTGTGATCACTGCTTGAAATGGTGCCATAATAATTGCCTAGGAAACCAAGAGAAAATATAAATTTTTTTTTCTTGTTTACTTCTAAATACAGTTGCTTGAGAATGATTCTCCATGACTCTTGGTTCTTTCATGCTAAGATCTTGGTTCTACTTAAGTTATCCATCATTTTTTATAAAAATTATTTTGTATTTGCAGCTAAGATATTTACTCAGCTAGCTATATGTTCATAGAAGTTTGAGGAGTCAAAGTCCACTTTTCATTTTATGCTGTCTCTTCCCGTTAAGTCTAAACTAATATAATTTTTTAAAACTGTGTGGATTTCTTATTAATCAATTTGTAACCCCACCACTAGACAAAAGACACACACACACACACACACAAATACTTTTGAGATAAACTCTTTTTGACTTTGTGCTTCCTGTAAGATTGCTGAAAACAATCCTCATAAGCCCTATTGTTTAATAGATCACACCGGTGAGACACTTTTATAATCCTTCAAAATCCTTTTGTCTGATTGCAGTTTTCTAAAGTATCGTTTTTTTTCTCTCTCTTGGGTTTTAACAAAGGATTTGTAGCTCCGCCTGGATTTGATATTGACTCTGAAGTCCTTTCTTAATATGAGAATCTTGGAAAGGCTTTGAAGTTGGATGAAAGTCCTGTTTTCTTTGTATTTGACAATTTTTCGTGTAGATTATCTTCTCTCAAATTTTACTGTAGTCAGCTAGACACCAGGCAGTACCTTTAAATACTCTGCCCAGAAATGTCTTTAGCTACATTATTCAGTTTTCTGACTCTATAGTAATGTTGATGAAGGTATTGCTAAAAAGCCCACCACCTCACAAGGATACCTTTCCTTCAGCATCTAAAACCATTTTCCACATACTCCTCAAAGTCTTCACCAAGAGGTTCCTCTTTATTTGTTTTCCACTAATAGTTCTTAAAATCTCTTTGGCCATGGAACTTCCATCTGCCACCAGTTCCATGACCACTGTCACATTTTTATGATTTTATTAGAGTAGCATCGACTCATTGGTACAAAATTTCAATCCAGTTACTATGCATACCTAATGAATTACTCCCCCAAATCAGTAGGAAACAAACAAAAGCACAATGATTTATTATCTTACGGATTTTGTGAGTTATATATTTAAATAGAGCTTAACAAAAGAGACATATCTGTTCCTTTCAGTATAAGCTAGGATGATTAAAAAGTTGGGAGCTTGAATTATCTGAAGGATTTCTATTCGCTTGGCTAACACCTGAGCTGTGAAGACTTGAAATTCAGCTGAGACCTGGTGCAGCCAGGAATCTTCTTGAACATCATTCTTATCTTTGTGTGGTCTCTATATATGGCTTTCCCACAAGGATGGCTTCATGATAGCCAAACTTCATTGTACATGCGAAGTTAGATCCTAAAAATTTAAAGATAGGGGGTAGGCAGAGAAACAGAGAAAAAATTGGGCATAAGCTTGATCTCCTTTAAGGATCTAGCCTCAGAAACCATAGTATATCATTTCTTCCACATGCTACTTGTGTGGAGTCTGTCTCTAAGTCACTAATTTTCAAAGAGAGTGAATTTAGACTCCAGTTTTTGTGATGGAAGTGTCATTAAGCTCATGGATATGTTTTCAAAGCATCACACACAGATATGCAAAGAAATACACATGCATCTCCACTTATGAGAGAGTTACATCCCGATAAAACCATCATACACTGAAAATATTGTAAGAGAAAAATGCACTTAATACACCTCACCTACCACACATCATAGCTTAGCTTAGCCTACCTTAAACGTGCTCAAAACACTTACATTTACTTTTAGCTGGGCAAAATCATCTAACACAAAACTTATTTTAAGATAAAGCATTGAATAACTTATGTAATTTACTGAATACTGTCCTGAAAGAAAAGAACAGGCTGGGTTTAGGGGGGGTTACAGTACAGCCTCTTCTGAATACATATCACTTTCATACCATCATAAAGCTGAAACAAATCATAATAATTTATGTCAGGGGACATCTGTAATTAGAAACTTTTGAGACTGTTTTGAAAACCTAGACTACCCTTGGCTAAAGTGAAAATACTCTAACTGCATGCAGCTAACAAGGAATTGATCTAGATAGCAATGCATAGAAAAATCAAAGAAGTATATGAGAGGTTTTAAAAGGCAATGGAGAATGATTTACAACATTTTCTTATATGTCTGAGAGGAGTTTCAGCAAGAGAGAATAGAGGTAATGGAAGATGTACTATTCAAAGATAAAATAACTAAGAATTTATCTGAATTGATAAAAAAAGAGTCCATAGATGAAATATTTATAATAAGTACCAACAGAGATATATAAAAATAAACCCACATCTAGATAATGAGTGAAGTTGCAGAGTATCAATGTTAAAGAGAAAATATTAAAACCACCTGAAAGAAAAAAAATGATATTCAAAGGAACAAAATTAGACTAATTACAGAATAATCACAGAATAATAGCAGAATAAGCAATTCTAGATATAACGAGACAATGGAGTAATTCTTCAAAGTGTTGAAGGAAAGTAATTATCACTGCAAATTCTATATTCAGCCAAATGTATTAATCAAGGTGCATATTTTTAGATATTAAAAAACAACAAAGTGTATAACCTACAAACCTTGATGAAATATGTAATGCGGAATATGCCTATAGAGAAGAAAAAATGAAGTCAGAAACACCCTCATGAAAACTAAAAGCAACATGTGACAATGGATTCAACATAAAACGGAAAATCTATTTAATGACTAAATATATTTTTTTTAAAAAGTTGAAATTATAATTTTATGCAATGATAACTATAGATTGTCAAATTAACTGAGTAAATACATTGTATTAAAGAACATGTATAGATTTGTGTAAAATATGAAAGAACCCCAAAGTAAAAATAACAGATGTTTGAATAGAGGATATAAAGATAAGAAGAGAAAAAAAAGAGATGTTATAAAAATACATGACAGAAAAAATAAAAATAAGAAAGCACGATAGAGCAAATTCAGCTCTAATTGTAATACAACGAATGTGTCACTTACCTATTAAAAAGAGATTTAAAAAATGATTAAAAAGAGAGACCCAGCTTTCTCTGATTTACCTTAATTATAACAAAATAATATGACCCATACCTTTGAAAGTATAGTGACATAATTAGTAAACAGAAGTAATGGATTCCCAAAAATGTCCATGTTCTAATTCCCAGAACAAGTGAAAATCTTACATTATATGGCAAAGGTAAATAAAAGTTACAGATGTAATTAAAATTGCTAATCAGATGACTTTAAAAGGACTAACCTGTATTATCCAGATGGTCCTAATATAATCACAAGAATTTTTAAGTAGGTAAGAGGGGACATAGTAGAATCTATGTCAATGTGATGCATTGTGAGAAAGACTCAGCTGACTCTTGGGGGGGATTTGAAGATAAAGGGGTCAACAACCCAGGAATATGGACAGCCTCTAGAAGCAGGTAAAGGCACCAACACAAAGTATCTTGAAGAAGCTCCAGAGGGAAACAGCCTTGTCAGTATCTTAACTTAAATCTAGTAAGATTCATCCAAGAAGAGACTTCCAAAGCAATAATATAATTTTTTTGATGCTTTAATCCATTTTGTTTGTGGTAATTTGATACATTGGTAATAAGTAACTAACACAAATAGTAGCCAAAGAGAATAATAATAAGAGAATAATCAAAGCAAATAATATAGGAATAATATCAGAAATATTATAAAGCAAAGAAATATATAACAAAGGGAAAATTGACAAAAAAGCATAATACTAGTATATTGTTCTTTCCAATTAAACACTAGTGATTTTGAAAAAATCCCTCAGAATGTAAAAAAAATGGAAAATTTAAAATCTTTGTTTTATGTATTTATTTGTATATGTATGCATATTTGAAGGTGATGAGAAAGAAGACGCATGAAAAATGAGATATGTATTTTATTCAAGCCTCAGACATTTATAAAACTTCAATTTTATGTATACCTGATCACAAAATAAATCATAATAGATTTCATGTACAGGCAACTTTTTAAAATCTCAATGAAATTCAAAGGGGTCACAAAAATATCCAAATCTGTGCTCAATGTCCATTAAAGACAAAAATTGATGTGTAAAACATTCAACTAATAAAATTAAAAGTTCTGGTTTGAAGACAATGGTATAAAGTTAATTTTTTTTTTTACTTCCCGGAAATATGTTTAAAACTGCAATGACAATGGAAACATTAATATAAATCCTGTAAAAGAAATAAATAACTGATTTTAAAAAAACAAAATATGGTGTGATTAAGCATAGGAAATCATTACAAGATATTTTGACTTTTTAAAAATATAAGTGAAGCATATCTTTAAAAAGCCAATGTGATAGGGAGCTAAGTGTTTAAGATGTCATATAGGGAATAGTGAGACAAGGCCAAGAGATGTCACTTGAGCATAGATGACACTTGAGAGGTAGTATTGAAAGAGGTAGCATTTGAAAGACAAAGCATATAGTGTTAGTATTGGAAGGGAGGTATTCCACTACTAAAGAGAAAGAAAGGTAAGCCAACCATAATTTAGAAAGGTGAGTAAAATATGATGAAGCTGACTGGGCAGAAATGGTTGGTAATTGAGACAGGCAAAGGGAATTCAGCATACAAATGATTGGGGTCCATCCCTCCCCGACCCCCCCCACCAGCATTTAAGTACTTTCACTATAGGAAAAAGATTAAACAGGTGGAGAATTATAGAGCAGAGTTAAAGTGATAAGCCATGCATGAAAAGTTCCAGCAAACAATTAAAATAATATACAATAGGATAACTTAGTAAGTCAGGTATGTTAGCTTCATAAGCAAAATCAATAGCAATTCTATGATGTAAACATATATCCATCGTTCTTTATCTCACAATGCATATACATAATAAAAATGTGCATATGTAATGAAAGAAAATATTTATTTCAACATTAGTAAAAAAGAAATAGAATTAAAAATCAGCATATTAAAAGCAATTATCTCATTTAATATTGTCTAGTCTCATATATAGTCAAGTAAATTTATTAAATTCCAAATTTAAAAAAAACCCAAACAACCAGACCAAATTACTGAGTTATTCAAAAGGAAAACAAAGCTGGGCTCGGTGGCTCAGCCTGTAATCCTGCGCCTTGGGAGGCTGAGGTGAGTGGATTGCCTGAGCCCGTGGGTTCGAGACCCGCCTGGGCAACTTGGCGAGACCTCATCTCTACAATAAATCAAAAATTAGCAGGGCGTGGTAGCACGCGCCTGTAGTTCCAGCTACTTGGAAGGCTGAGGCGGAAGGATGGCCGGAGCCCAGCAGGTCAAAGCTGCTGTGGCCGGGAGCGGCCACTGCACTCCAGTCTGGGCGACAGAGTGAGACTCCAACTCAAAAAACCCCCAACAAAACAAAACAAAACAAAAAAACAAAGGGAAAACAAAATAACACAGAGTCTGAATTCAGACTTCATCACAG
>CAUYQG010088900.1:0-13067 GCA_963574415.1 Tarsius wallacei | reverse complement strand
AATATGAAAAAGAAAATAGGCCTCCTAAGAAAACATGCGGCACTGATGTAACCAAATTTCCAGTAAACTGGGACGGTTGTGGGTCCAGAAAAGCCCTGGACACAAATTCCGTCTTGAAGGAATTGATTTTATTTTCCAGACCGATATTTTCTTTGACATTTTTTTGTTTTTAAATAATTTTCAATGCATGGACTTTTTTGGAAACAGTCCCAAGATCTTTATATCTTTAAAAAAATTTTTTAACCCCCATTCTTCACTTGCTAGTGTTTTACCAAATTTGCTCTATCACCCCCCAAATCTCAGTCTTCATCTGTCTACACACACACACACACACACACACACACCATGACCAACAGTCTTTTACTGAATCACCCGTAGGCAACCTGCAGCGTTATTTTTTTTTGAACACTTTCTCTAGAAACTTATGTAAAATGCCAGTTTGCGTTTCGCAAGGAAACACAGAAACACTCAAACATGACCACCGTATAGTTTCCAAATTGGAGGCTTAACGGGCATTCCTCACACCAATTCACACGTCTCTCTCCAGCGCCTCTCTTTATTGCTCAGGATTCAGTCAAAAAAACCACACATGAACTGTCTTGCTCTCGTTCTCCTCCCATCTGGACGATTCCCTTAGCCTTTTCCCTATTTTGGGCCTCGATACATGTAAGGAACACATTCCCCCAGGAAGACCCTCATCAGGGTCCGTCTGACGTTTTCTTACGTCCCCTCGGACACGCAGTTCTGGGTGATGGAGGAAACAAGGCAGTGCCCTTCCAGGCACCTCCCGAGGGGAGCTAGTCCACCTCGCTCCACAGCAGGGATGCCAGCCGCGACCACATGATCTGGGTCCACCTTGTTCCTTAGCCGCAAAGCATCACGTTTTCCTTTGAAATTACTGTGATGCTTCTGAAGAGGCTTTCTGAAGTCATTCTGGTGTCCTGTTGCTTTCAGTGATTCTGCCGAATGGCCTTAGCACTTGATGATGTCTCCTGCCTTCATCAGCTCCCCTACGCTTGCTTGCCAGACGGTGACTTTCCTCTGACCGTCCTTCCACCCACATTTACTAGTTGGTGTTCTACTGTAAGAAAGCCTTTCCTCTTTGCATTAGTTAATGGAGTAACTCCTTAGTTCTTTTATTTCATCCTTGTATCTTTTGTTTACTCATGCATTCCTGTTTCATCCAATAGATTTTAATGCATGGCTGTCATTTCTTTTCATACTTAAATTGTCCAAGTTTTGACCAGGGCAAGCCCCTTTAAGTCGACTTGTGTGTCCTTTTGACACGTCAAGTTCTCTCGATTCTTTGAGCATTTCTTTACTCTGATGTAAGATATTCCTAGTACATTTTGTTATTTTTTACTTCAGCCCCGGAATCTGCCTTTTATCCAAGGAGGTCTGGCTCCTTTTGTTGAAAGATGGTCATAAGAAACCAATTTGTAGATACCAGGTGTGTTTATCATTTATGAGGATAGAGCTAGAAAAAGTGTGTATATGTCTGTATACACACGCTAATCTATCTATACCTCTTTCTGCCTATGTGTGTGATACAATTTATTTGCCTGTATCTGCAATTCGGGTCCAATGCTTAGGACTCTTTCCAGCCTGACTCTTTTGCATGTTTGCAAATCTCTGTGCTGGCCTGAAAGTAATAGCGTCCACTATGCTTAACACATTTACTCATTTCTTCACCTACACATTATCTGCTTAATGTAACCCATGTCCCACTCACACTCCCGAACTTTTCTTTTTCGGTATCTACGACTCTCGTGTCCTCACTCCCACATGTCCCGCTGGGTGTGCAAACAACCCCATGGGTCCACCTTTCCCCAGCACCTGGGCGTAGAGCGGGAAAGAGGAGGGATGGAAGAAAGACATTTGAATCAAGAAAGGAAACCTTAGCTGTTTTGGTATTTGACAGATTAAGGCCTGAAATAAATAGGTTTCAGTTTAGTAAATTAGCCTGCCTCAGTTTAACTACAACAAAAATACTGCAAGAAGTCACATACTGGGCTATTGCTCCTTGGAGATTGAGATAAATAATGGTGTCAAGCACACAGCTCATAACTTTCATTAGGCACTTAGAGCTAACAGCTAAATACAATGTACTAAATGCTTTTCCTTTGCAACGATTACATGCAATTCGTGGTTTAAGATACTTGACCATATTGCTTCTGATTCAATGCAGTGCTACCTTTGGCCTTCCACAAAATTCTAAATTGGCCGCGGCGCCATTTTACCCAAAAGTAGATACATCCTGCTCCCTCAGCAGGTAAACCCAGGCCACCAGTGCATTAACCCAAGGTCTGCCATGTGCACAGGTTTTCGAGGACTGCCACAATAAAGTGCCACGGACAGAGTGGCCCGAGGCAACAGAAATGGATTCTGCCGCCGTTCTGGAGACGAGAAGCCCCAAGTCAGTGCATGCGAGGGTTGGTTCCTTCTGGAGCCGCCAGGTAAAAAACCCATTCCACGCCTCTCCCCAAGATGCTGCCGGTGGTGGCCGGCAGTCCTCGGGTGTTCTTTGCTCGAAACCGCACCTCTGTCTCCATCAGCACAAGGTGCTCTCCCCTCTGTG
This sequence comes from Tarsius wallacei, assembly GCA_963574415.1. Lineage (NCBI taxonomy): Eukaryota > Metazoa > Chordata > Mammalia > Primates > Tarsiidae > Tarsius > Tarsius wallacei. The sequence continues at coordinate 10,489 of CAUYQG010088900.1, read as the reverse complement.
TCTCTGCGTCTAAAGCTCACTCTTTTTCCTCTTGTAGACACCAGTCCTATAGGATTCGGTCCAATCCTAATTGGGTATGGCCTTACCTAAACATTCTTGAATCTGCAGAGATCCTGTTTCCAAATATAGTGCACTCCCAAGTATCAGAGGTGAGGACCTATGGCATCTTTGGAGTCTGAGTGACTTGCCCATTGAAATAGACTATTTTACAGGCATTGAGTTATCGAATGCCTTTTATCCTACCATTTGCCTAAATCGGTGTTTGCTCTTCAAAGGACAAGTAGAATGTTTGTAGCAAAGCTAGAGTATCTGAAGGGGATGGTGTTTTCCTGCTGGAGCGCAGCACTTCTCGCTCAGTCGTCCTCCACCCAACCTGACCTCTTTCTCCCATGGGCCTTCTCCATCTAAAGATGCTAAGTATCTCTGTCGGAACAGCCTCCACTTAAGACGTGGGTGGTGGGTCTCTTCAAATTTAGTGTTTCCATTTTTCCTATTGGTCTCCGCGATCCAAATCACCTGCTACTCAGGAGATGATGCACACAAACAGGAAGCAACTGTCAAGACAATTTTAGAATAGTTGTGACATGCAAAGTGATCCTGTCTACAAACCTTTTCTCCTTACTCAGCTTCGATAAGTAAAGCTCATCAAAATACGGGAGACAGCTGTGAAATTGAACATGACGCCTGCCAGATTTCACTATCAGTTTTTCAGCGTGAACCATTATGCGGCCGATAACTGGTTCAGCGTGGTTCGATGATGGAATGAACTCACATCGGGGCATTGCAGTGTGGGCGATTGTTTTCTTAACCGTAAAAACATGTTTTGAAGACGGAGGAAGAATCTGATTTGAGGAATGGGGCAGTAGAAAGGAAGCTTAGCTACATCCTGTGACAGCTAAGGACCCTGTCCTGTGATGATTCTCTGGTCCTCTACCTAGCACATCAGAGAGTGTTGAGGCCTATCTTCTCCAGTGAGTCTCTTCGCCACCATCCCTTCTTAACCGAGAGAGCAGATAAAGCCAATGAAAGGTTCTTGGATTAATCTGCTGCCATCGACCGAGGTGAGGGCAGAGTTGGATTGCGTGCTAGTCTAGGGAGGTGAATATCAAAGGTGAGTGGATGACCCTTGTCAGGAATTAATGAGTGACTTTACAAATTAACAGTGGCCAATGGGTCGCAGGTGTGCCTGTAAGAAGCCACATGAATGAGGCTAGTGGATGCAGGAGGGCCAGGTGATAGGAGTGTGTGTGTCACATCAAGGTTTGTGGGGCTGAGATTAGGGAATTGTTATGTCTAAATGCATGTTAGCTCTCTACGTTGAAGTGAAAATATCACAGTTACGCAGATTTAGAGGATGCAGAGTTGACTGAACAATCAAAACAACATCAAGATTTTAAGAGGGCAAAGCAACCAAACTCTGTCATTCTAGCCTATTCATGTCCTTTCCTCCTAAACAGAATGAGATATGAGCTGGAAATAGAAACATATTTTTAAAATTATTTTTATTGGTTGAGGCAATAATTTATTTTTAAAAGGTGAAAGTAAATAGAGATTAATTGAAATGCCCACATTTAATTAATTTCAAAACCTAATTTGTATAAGAAGATAATTATTTTTGACATGACAAGAATTTAGAAGGAAAATTTAAGGAAGTTTGTAACTAAACACAATCCAACACCAGGCTCCAAAAAGTGGCAAATGAACACAAGATTTTGTCACAATTGCTGCACTGCACTCCTGTTTCCAGCCCCAGGGTTTGTGAAGTCTTGGTGCTGGTTGGGCCACGTCTAAATTTCTGCTTTAAAGTGGGGGCCTTAGTCTAACAAACATACTTATAGATGGGTGGAGACATGGTACAGAGGCCAGAGATCAGAATAGCCAGCATCTGGGGCAAAAATCTCACACGAGGGAATTGAGAATGCTTGGACTATTTGTTATGATGGTCGGTGTCATAGAGGACAAGTGTCACAGTGGTATTCATTATCTGAAGTTATGTAGATGGATAAGAACAAAATAAGGATCCCAAGGGAACGATGTGGTTATGATCTCCATCAAAGGAAGCATTACCACTGAAGGCATTGAACAACGCATAATCTTCTTTGGAAAACGGCAGAACTTCTGGATCAAGGCGCACTGAATGGGCTCTCAGGTCTCTGCTGACTCTGAGTCTAAGAAGCAGCTCGTCCAAAAATTGGAGGCTGTCATCTGCACCCTGCCTTCCAAGGCAAAGCAACGAGGTTTTCGTTTCAGAAATATTCATGGGCTCTCCATAAGTCAAGAGTTGCTTTCATGATTTGCAGAAATGCCTCAGCATACAGATGTTTGAAGTCAGTCAGGAAGCTGGAAGGCATCAGGACATGAAATGGGGACTCTTTGACCTCCCGCGGAGCTGCCAGTGGTGCATGCCTGCGAGCCCTCCTTGCTGCACGGACCGCATGGGGACCACCGCGTCTGTCAGATGGCAAGCAGGCAAAATGCTGGGAGCTCTGCTCCCTCATGGTGACAACAGCAGATGACTTTGCTCTCGGTGCCACTGTGCTACAAATACACTCCCCAACCAAGTCTAATATTCGTTGATGCGAGTCCCACCCATCGGGAAAATATCTAAGTGTGGGCTGCCGCTGTCAGTGGGAAAATGATATTTGTTGCAAAACAACTAAAAATGTTTCTTAAAGAGCTGTTCATTCAAGAGTTGCTCACTCCTTTTTCTGTTTGTTTACTCTGAGATGGGATCTTGCTGTCGTGCCCAGTCTGGTCTCAAACTCCTCAACTCAAATCCAGCCTCCTGGGCTCAGGGAATCCTCCCACCTCAGCCTCCTAAGTCGCTGTAGTGATAGTGTGCCACCCTGCCCAGCAGGTCTGTTCACTTCTGAGTGTGGCATGAGGAACACATCTTTCGGACTTGTGGTTCTGAGTTCAAATTTAGGCAGGTGATCCTGCCTGGGAGAATTAAACCCTCAGTACCTGTTTCCTTCCCAGTCAAACAGGAGAAGGCCTAACTCACAGGGGCACTGCAGAAACTCCCTCTCATGGTGTGGGTGAAACAGACATCAAAGAAAGTTCTCACTGGGTTTCTTCTCCAGTTGGTTTGCATCACAATGTCCCCTCATGCCTGACAACCTGAATTCCTGTTAGACTCATAAATTAGGCTTCCAAACATGAGCTGGAAATGGCGGGGAGATTCTCAGACAGGAAATGAAATGGGGTAAGGGATATTTCTGAGCAGTCCCTCAAAATAATCAGCGGTGTTTCCACTCAGGATTGTGAACTGAGAGCCCCCGAGATTATGTCCACGACCTGGGTGTTTGGCTTATCCTGAAAACATTTCTTCTGTGCCTCCCTAAAAAGAAGTAGATTAAAGTAGTTTCAAAAGAGCATTGTCTTGGGTCCTAGATACAATTTCTTCTTGACTGAAGATTTCTTCTGGACAAATTGGTCCGTGTTCTATTTCTACTTTTACACACACAGGAGGAAAGATTTATGTGCACAGGCAAACACACGGGCACGCACACACACGCACGCATGCACACACGCATGCACAGGGGAGTCTCTTGAAGCTAAATACACTATTTTGGCTCCTGGGGTTTCTATTCCATGAATCCTCATGCTAATAACATATAATCAAATCTCTGGAAGGGCTTTAAAGCAAACGGAGTATCAACAGAGCTTTTACTTACCCCTAATTTGCTTCCTGGCTGGCCAGCGGTGCTTTGTCGTCCGTGGTTATTACCCACATGTATTTCCATTTAAGACGTGCCAGCTGGGGCCCTTCCCATCTGAGAACGGCAGCAGCTGTCCCAGAGGAAAATGAAAGCATGCCGCTTTAAATTTCATAGCAGGGCCAAAGAAATGTCAGATTCCTACCTCAGCTGTACAACGGCGCACATTATATTTGACCTGAACACATCCCATCAATTCGTGTTCATGAGAAAATTACACTCTGGATTTACTTGATTCCTGTTCTTTATCCAATTCCTTACATAAAAAGGCAATTTGATCGTCTCCTCAATAGTCTTTGCATAAATATCATATTCAACACCGGCATGCTAATATCTTGAAAGTTTGACGATGGTTTTTGCAATGCTGACCACAATATTCCTCTCTTCCCACAGTACCCAAGAATTGCGATCTCATCCATTTTAATTAGTTTACTGGGTCTCTTCTAAGATACGTTGCATTTCTTTGTTTGTACATTTTAAATTAGATTAAATGCGTCTTTTCAGGAATTTTTTTAAACCTGAGCACACATCTTCGATATGAATATTTATTTTGATCCAGCTGAATTTCCAAGTATATTAAATATATTCTTTATTATGTGTTTCTGTAAACGAGTGGGATATTTTAGCTTGTAGCAATTCTCTGCAGAATGAGTTATAAGTTTCCAAATTCCTAATCGATCGATGCTGATCAGTTATTTTTACTTTTGGCTTGACTTTCACATATTGCTTCCGTAAGATACAGTATTGTCCCCTAGACTTAAAAAAGGAAAGAAGGCCATTGCCTTACTAAGCTATGGGTGGCCCTGTGCTCTTTGAGCTATGGCCAGGCCATATTTTCTTAAGCTTTGATCTCCTCCCCTACCTTGGGGAGGTGATTCACCTCTTTCTCTCTCTCTAATTTGTGTTCTAAATAACTTATATTCTCTAATCTTAAAAAAACAAAAATTCTTCCAACAAAACAAAACATAAAAACCCTAAAAGTTTAAATGCATTTTAATCAAAAAAATGAGGAAGAGAAGTTTAGTGCAATGTTTCTTTTTTCTTGCATTCCCTTAAGGTAAAAGATTACATTTTTTTTGTTAGCAAATTCTCATGCTTAGAGCAGTGACTGCTATATACTAAACATTCAACAATAGTTTTTGAATGAGGAAGGAATACGCAAATATGTAAATATCATACTACTTTAAGTTTTTTAGATTTCATGATTTCACAGTCATAATAATGATTTGAAGTTCAGAAAAATAGCATTGTTATTAGTCCCCTTCCCTCAGCTTCAGCCTTTCTCTCTCGTCACGTTTTCTTTCAAAATGTCTCTCATTTGTAATCTTCCTCACCACTATAATGCCATTTTTCTACTCTGAGGACCTCATGCAGATGAGTATATTTACTTTCAAGCATCCAGGCTCTATTCTAGAGCTGTACCATCGATTCTAGCCTCTGTACCAGCAAACCACGCTCTGGGGTTTGCAATAAATTGAATGGTAAAAGGAGAACTGGTAGGCAGTCCTAAAAAAGAACCAATGCTTGAAAATAATTTAAACGTACTCACATAAATGCATATTTTTTAAAGTATTCGTATCTGAAGGCAAATAGGTAAGAGTGATTCTTTTATTCTGTCTTTAAATATAAATAAATTATAGTTTTATAAATATGAAAATGTAGAGACATCCCTCCTACTTGCTTGCATTTGCATTTTCTCCCAAAAGTAAAAGAAAAAGGAACCAAGTTTCTGCCAGAGAAGCAGGAATTAAGCACAAATCCAACTTTTCTTATGTCTGTATAGGAATCTAGGTGGGGATGCATCACTCTCAGAAAACTTTCCTGTCATAGATGTGACAATGGGAAACAAATATATTTAAGAGTTGCTGCTGTAATATACCTTCAACCATTTCTTCCTAATAAATTGCTTTCATCATGGCATCTTTCAGATCAAGAACTAAATACTTTCCATTTCTCACTGTATTAACTTGAAATATCTTATTTTGGCTTTCAAGGTTGTCAGTGCACTAGTCCCACTTGGACCTTTACAGCCTCGCTTTCTCACACTCTCACAAAATCCATCATTCATACGAGGCAAACCCATCTATAATAAAAACTCACGGATCATTCTGTATTTTGAGACGTGAATAAAATATTTCTGGTCCCCTAACTTGTATTCTTTTACAACTTAAGACCTATCAAACAAATTCCTTCCACTACCATGAAGCTTGATGTTCAGCCCTCCCCTAACTTGTTCCCTTCTGAGGTTTACTGAATACACTATTAGCATCTTGCACTGTTTACTTTTGTTGCGTATGTTTCAGTTTGGGTCATTTTTAGTTATTAAATGATGGTTGACATCTACCTTCTGGGCTCCGGCGATCCTTCCGCCTCAGACTTCCAAGTAGTTGGAACTACAGGCGCGTGCCACAATGCCCCGCTAATTTTTTTGACTTATTGTAGAGATGAGGTCTCGCCAAGTTGCCCGGGTGGGTCTCGAACCTGCCGGCTCAGGCAATCCACTCACTTCAGCCTCCCAAAGCGAGGGATTACAGGCTGAGCGACCGAGCCCGGCTTATACATTTTGTAAACTGTTCAATTTTTTCACTTTTTCACTTTGCTCCATATATAATAAAGATTATTTTTAGTTTATTGCATTTGATTATTTGCTAAATAAACATTATTCTTTCTTTCTTAAACCTAATACGCAAAAATTGTTTTCCCAATGGTCGTTATTGTGGGAATGAATAAAGTTATTTCAAAGCACTTAACAAACATAATAGATGCTTCTACCAACAAATGAGAATAATAATTCTTGGTACTGGGCTAAGAATTATACCATCTAAAGGTTTTGAAGTTTCTAGTGAAATGAAACAATCCATGTGTTTGGTACATCAGTGGTATTCAGTACATAATTTTTAAATGTGAAATCATCAAGACTATTTATAATGCATCATAGTATGCCTACATAAAGATCATATCCAAAAATAGATGAATGCGTAATTTAATCTTTAAAAAGTGTTTTGTTTATGTTAGAAAACAGAGGGAACACAGATCTGAATCTCTCAACTCATACTCCAAAAGTCATATAAATCAACAAGAAAAGAAAAGAAAACTACCCTTAACCTGTAGTTACAGATAAGAAGGAGCTTAAAAATATCAAACACTCAAATGATATTTAAGTAAAAGGAAACATACCCAAACCAGGATAGTCAGCTCAAGTCCATGTAAAAACAGACTGCAGGTGGGAAGAGGAGAGGTGAGCGGGGCCTACCAATTGGAACTGTTCTCAGAAAAGTAGTTTCAGAACTCATGAAAACATGCCTGAAACTTGGTGGATAAAGGCACTAAGCTACTCTGGAACTGAAAGACAGAACTTGAAAGGACACAGGATTAGAAGTGGCAGTCTTGAAAGGCATCCCTTCTAGAGGAAGAGAGGCAACTTTGGAAATAGAGGATTCCTGAAAGTCTTAAAGTAAAAAATGCATATTCATATATGTGTGTATATGTATTACTTTGAATCTGAAAATAAAAATACCAGAATTGAAATGGATTTTTTTTTAAATAAGGAAGTTGTGATACAGTTAATTGAATTTAGGTAAGAAACCTGGGGGAAGAAAATCTCAGAAATAACGGGTAAATCCAAAGTTCCCAAGGAAGGACAGATTTGACTTAAATTATAACAAAGCACATTTAATAACATAATGGAAACAACTAAGACAACAAAAACTTTATTAAGAGCTACAAAATTATTCAATGCATGTGTAATTAATTTCCTTTAAGAAAAGAAAAGATAAAGCAGAATTAATATTTAAATTCATCATATAAGAAATGTTTTTGGAAAAGCAGGAAGCCCTAGTTTAATATTTTTAAGTAGCCTACCATGTAACATGGAAAATTGATTTAGAAAGGCTAACTATGCTAAATAGTGTAATACAACAATTACATCATTAAAAATAAAGAAAAATTCTGGGCTATTCCGCAAAATGAGCAAATCACTTAATAAGGGATGAGCATCATGTTGGCATCGTACTTCTCTGCAACAACATACAAAGCAAGATAACGCCAAATTAATGCGTTTTTAAAACTTAAAGAATGAATGAGAAAAGTCTTCAGTATCCATCCAGTTTTTTTCAGGAATCATAGCTATACAAATCACATTTAAGCATTCAAGAATTTAGGGAATACTGGAGTTCAAGTCCTTCAAAAGACAATTGAGATGAAATTGGCAAATGACTAAATGGCGAACATGGGTATTTATTATATTAATTTGAGATTTGTCACCAAAGCAAAGATGAGGACAAGGTAACATAATAGTACATAAATAAGCTATTCAATAGTCTGACAAAATAGAAACATCTTAATTAAAATAATGACAAGGGAAAACAGGGAAGTCAGAATGTATTCACTGATTGTTACCTTGAGATTCTCGTTGCAAGCTTGTTTTTCATAAAAGTTTGTATTTTCTTTGTAGGTTTGATTTTGGTAGTGTTATTGGCGAAATAACTTTAAACTTATTGTGTGCGTATTGCAGAAAAAGCCAAATGAGGAAATAATATTGATCTTGTTGGGAATCGGTGTTCTCATCATGGGAAAAGAGAAATAGAAATGAAATAGGAAAAGTATGGAAAACTCTGTGAAGTTTGACTTGAATTAGAAGTTCAGAAAGACTTTATAATTAGAATTAAAAAATTGTGTGTGTGTGTGTGTGTGTGTGTGTGTTACTGTGTGTGTATATGCATGTGTTCTAACTCTTTCTATCCATTGAGAGTCTAGAAATAATGATATTACAATAGCAAAAAACACAGTAGTGCCCAGATTTTGACTTCTAAAAAGAATCAGATTTCTTTGAAGAAATACAGATTTTTAGGTCTGGGTCAGGAGAGATACAAACTGAAAATTAAACATATTTTGGAGCCCCAAAATTAAAGAACGGCTTAATAACTGGAGGAAACATGACAAGAAGTCAAAGGAGAAAGATTTGTCCAAATTAGCATATATGGGCCAGTATTTATAACTTTTTATTGATGTTCAATGCACAAACAGAAAAGTACTCACTTAAAAAGAGCACTGCTTGGTGACTTTTCATTACTAGGACACACTCTTTTCTAGAATCTAGATCAAGAGATAGAATATTATATCACTAGAAGTAACCTTCATATACCATCAAAAGTAACCACTCTCCTGACTATAAACAGCACAAATAATTTTTGTCTGATTTTTAACTTTACAAAATGAAACTGTACAGAATTTACTCTGTGTCAGATATATTTTAATCTTTTTTTGTAAATTTAGCCATATTGTTACATGTTGGACATCATTCATTATGATTGTTGTAACTATATTCCATTGTAAGTACATGCCACAATTTAAATTTTGGATGATTTGAGCATAGAAATATAAGAAATTGAATTTAAAAATGCCTAAGTCCATAGTGACACTGTAAAATGTGAAAACTGGGGAAAGAGTTCTTCTTTATTGAATTATGTCAGAAAATAAATATAAAGAAAATAGTAGAATGTGAAAGTGGTCATGCTGCAACTATAAATGTCATAATTTATTCAAATAAAGATCATCAGTGGATCCTAAATCATTGGACCAGTTGTTGGGAAATGGGTTACTGACATAATTTCAAGCACAAGTCACATATCACTTACTAGTAACATAGGAAGAGATCATGTATCCTTATTAATGTTATGCTCCCCAGGACAAGTGGGGACCAAAGGGAGGCCCAAATTTTGCCTGCGTGATGAACACTTGTATACTCTATCCTTAATTGAATACCACAGTTTTAAAACACACACACACACACACAAAGAATGGTAATCTTACAACTGAGAAATCTTGCAAAGGTCACATTGACCTAGTGATCCAAACCAGAACTATCAATGCTATACCTCAAAATTGACTGCTATATCAGGAATATAGTATTCTTGCCAAAAATGTTTAACCGGGATCTAAATGTGAAAAAATAGCCAGACAAATTCAGCTTGTGAGCCATTATATAAGACAGCTGACTTGGACATTTAAAAATGCCATAAAACACAACAATTAAGTACAGTTTGTGATATTTGACTCGGAATAATAAAATAACAAAAAGCTCTAAAGAAAAATTCATGGAAATTTAAATATAAAGCGTTTATCAGATAAGATTGTTTTATCGATGTTAAATTTCTTGGACATGATAGTAATATTGTTTTTATGAAGGAAAATGTCCAAAGTTTTCGAAAGTTTTGGAGATGGAAAGAAAGAAACTAAATGTGACTTTTGAGAACTGATTAATAAGATAAATTCTATATAGCTTTTATTGTACTAGACTTTAAACATTTTTGTAGATTTGAATAAAAGATAAGACAAAAATTATAAAAAACATTTCTCTAAACATTTTCAGACTGAAGATTGTATATAAAATTTAATATCACAAAAAGTAAAATAAATAACAGTTTTTTTCTCTTCATAGTATATGTATTTAATCAAGAATATTTGTCTGATTTCTGAATTTCTGTTTTACTTTATTTTATTTTATTTGTTTGAGACAAAGTCTCACTCTGTTGCCCAGGCTGGAATGCAGTGGCATGCTCATGGCAGCCTCTAGCTCCTGGGCTTAGGTGGTCCTTCTGCCTCAGCCCTCCAAGTAGCTGAGACTATAAGTGTACCACCATATCCAGCTTTAAGTTCTAATTTTAATTGATTTGTCAGTTGGCATACATTTCAATTGAAACATATATCTGAATCCAATGTGTTTTGCTATATTTAAAATAAACCTAAAATTCTATTTTAGGTTGATCATA
>CAUYQG010088899.1:0-14821 GCA_963574415.1 Tarsius wallacei | reverse complement strand
ATTTCACACACATACACACAAAGGGATGAGCCCATTCCTCCCAAAATAAAGGTCCCTACCATCTCAGTAAAAATTTTTGATTTATTGTAGCGATGAGGTCTCACCAAGCTGCCCAGGCAGGTCTCGAACCTGCGGACTCAGGCAATCCACTCAATTCAGCCTCCCAAGGCGCGGGATTACAGGCTGAGCCACTAAACCCGGCGAAAATTTTTATACTTAATACATTTACCATTTGCAATGGGAAACTTGGTGTTTCAAAATATATAATTTCCTTCTTTACCTCTCATATTGACATTTTCTCTGCTTCTATAGTTTCTCAAACACTGTTCAATTTTTACACAAAATTTTTGGACCAGGCCAGTTTCTAAGAAGGAAAGTCATTAGCTATTTTGGCTATAGAGAATGTCAGTCTATAGACATTGCATGAGGATTTTCAAATTCTTCAGTCATATACGATTTCAGAATTTGATTATCTTAATTTTCAATTACACATTGAAAATTCTGTGTGCCTTAGCATATAATAGGTCTAAATCTAGAAAACTTTTTAAATCTTCCCTTAGAGTTAAAAATTACTTTATGATACAGACATACAATTTAATTATTATAATTAATCTTCCATATGATATAATACTATACACATTATAATGCTTATTTAATCAACTATTAATTTTATAATCATATCACAATATATGTCTTTGTGGAACTGACTTCAATAAAACACAGAAAGTAAGTATGCCCTGTCAAGAGTCCCATAGTCTTACAACAATGCATACTTTTCTCCATACAATGCAACAGTTATAGTAAAATATTTTTTGGCAGCTCTGTGTCATCTACATATCTGTTCTCTATATGAGTTGTACATTTTGGTGGTCCCACAGAGGATAGGATTGACCCTCATACAAATGCAGTGTGGTGTTGAGATGAACATATATCAAGATGTTATGATAAAATTTCTTACAATATATCGAGGCTTTCTGGTAGGAGTTGGGGATGCTCCCAATCTAGTGCAAAAATTACTTGAGCTAAAGAATGGGCAATTGGCATGTGTGTGTGAGTGTGTGTGTGTGTGTGTGTGTGTGTGTGTGTGTGTGTGTGTAGGATAGAGGGTGAGGCCTAGGTCAGGGTTCTCATGCACTATTTGGTTTGTTTTGTTTGAACTTCCCTGTTGGAATCAAGGGGTAACAAGGGGTAAGCATCTGGACTTTCTTAAAAACTTGTACAGAGGTGTGGCAAAATCAAAATGATGATATTTAAAAACTGTCAGTGGTCAAACATCTAGAATTAAGTCAGATTCTTTTTCACTCTTAATTTTCGAATTTGAACTTGTATAAGTTTGAGGCTCACAGGCTGAAATCAGTAAGAAAGGTTAATGTACTACTGAAAGTCTTGTGCAAGAGCCTAGCATTTTATATTTTGTAAATTGGTATCTGTACCTTGTTCACTATCAGTGATGCCTTGAAGTCTGAATAGCATAAGGTGTGTCTTGCATTGTAGCTTTAGGATGTGTAGAGATGTGTGTGACTTTGATTTATATTTTTGGATATCTGTAGGGCAAGAAATTACCAGAGTTCCATATTCCGAAGGGGCAAATTGAATAAAGAAATTGCTGCAATTGACTGGACCAGAAAACAGAATATTGGCAATGACCAAATAGTCCATTATTGGCCAGTGATTCCTCTAGTGCTAATGGCCACCTAAAATCGAGTCAATTTTCCCAATCCTTTGGTATTTTCCTTGAGAGTCATCTTGATTAGGAAATAGATGGCAGCTCTCCAATGAATGGAGACGGTGGCATTGCTATCCAAAAAGCATACACACTTCATTTTCTGCCACTTAGTTTATTCCAAATTGGTCTTCAGTTAAATGATGGATCTGGGAAAGAAATGACCTTCTATTGTTTCATTACATCTGGTGAGGGATGACATTTCCCCTTCTAGAAAAGATGGAAATGTCAGAGGTCCCAGATTCCAGTCTATCCTGTAAGCACCACATTCTTTTTAATAGATAATAAAACTCTTTTATTCCTTTGCATGTAGTAGGTTTAAATCTAGAAAACTTTTTGATCTGCTCCACTTGCTGCCTCCATGACTCAGTCATAATGAGTAACTAGATGTGGAAAGTCATAGTCTCTAGGCATGTGAGAACATCTGTCTCCAGAAGAACCCAACATGCAGATATCAGATGCTCTAATGGTATGTAGTGTAGGGCCACAAACAATAATTTTTGCCTCAGAGATTCATTGTTGGTTCTGAGACTTCAGGAGGCATGAGAGAACAGTAATGCCTCTACAAGGTAAGAGTCTTGTGGGGTGGGAAATTGCACTAATGGGAATGTCTGTTGTATTGCAATTTGGACAAATTTTAGAACCTTCTTTTTCTGTAGTAGTTACATTCTAACTCAGTTAAGGTCAGCGTACATGAACTTAAATGTAATTTCTAAATGAGGACTATATTTTCTACAAAGAATAAAAATGGCTCACATTATGTTGGTCTTGTTTAAATGTTGTGAGTTCTGTGGAATAAGTAACTATTTCTTGACAGTGTCAGATATGGAACAGCCTTTGATTGACCCATTAATAGCCAAAAATTTTTACTGAGATGGTAGGGACCTTTATTTTGGGAGGAATGGGCTCATCCCTTTGTGTGTATGTGTGTGAAATCCTTTGTGAATAACGTTATGTTCTGAATACGTGTATAAAATGCATCGTATATTTATAAGAGTCTTACTTCAGAGATTTTCAAATCAGTATCTTTGTAGGTAGGGCCTTTCCCATGGCAAATGTTGCTTTATTAGGTTTATAGATTGGGTTTAAACTAACTCCCTGGCATGTTTATGAGGCAATGAAACCCAGTACATTTGTCAGTATGTTTTACAGTTATCAAATATGGTAAGGATATCCTTTGATCCTTTAAGAGTGATGGAAGTAAAACTTTTGAGGGAGCTCTTTATAAGAGACTATTCCATGGATGTGCTATGGGTGTTTTACTCTATAACTGTTGCTTTTTTATGGTACATATACACAAAGCAGAAAAGTCTTTTTATAGGTTTCTAATGAGCCATCTGGTTTTAGGGATATAGAACTCAGCAAGCCACAGAGTAACTGCTCTTTCACACATGAGAGGTCACCCCACAAAGCTCATATTTCACAGGATATTATTCTTTTCCCTGAGCCTACAATGGAACAGGGGCTGATACCTGGTTGAGACACACTACTAATGGTCACAGGGTAAGAGTCCTTCCCATGACTCAGGTAAAATTAGCAACAATAGCTTATGCTAAAATTGAGGTACACAGTTCAATCTAATACACCTAATAGGTCCATAACAATACACAAGACCCAGAATACCATACACCTATGCTAAAATGCCAATTATAAAAATTTTCAATCTAAGTTGGTTAAATCCATAACAGAAGCTTGGTGAGGCTGAGTGAATATTGCACAAAGCAGCAAAACTCAAAGGGCATTCTTTAGAATGGGCAATAGCAGAGCTAAAAACACATGATAACCGACAGATATCAACTCAAAAAGGGTGCATTACAGCAGGAAGGCAAGCCATATAGCGATCCAAAGCAAGAGAAGAAGGACCCCTGATGGGGGTCATTGCCTAGGACTCACTGTGACAGTTGCTTTGTGGTTTTCTTATGGAAAATGAGATCAACGCTTTTCACTCAAAATTGGTTAAGATACTGAGACAGATGAAGCTAAATATAAAGCAAGAAATTATGAAGAGATTTATTACATGCACATTGAGGTTTTCTAGGTAGAGTAAGGCCGAAAGCCAAACAGGTCTGAAAATGGCTTAAGCAAAGAAAAGGGGGAATGGCTTCTGTTTTCACTGTAATTAAGAACTGGAGCATATGTAGGGTTACTGTGTGCAAGCAGTCATCTGCGTGATTTGAACTTTCTGACTATGGTCAGGGGAGAGAACACCCAGGCATTCTTTATTTTTATTTATTTATTTATTTTTGAGTCAGAGTCTCACTCTGTGGCCCAGGCTGGAGTGCAGTGGCACACTCATGACCACCGCAGCCTCAACATGCTGGGCTCAGGCCTTCCACCTCAGCCTTCCAGGTAGCTGGAACCATAGGCGTGTTCTACCATGCCTAACTAATTTTTTTGATTTATTGTAGAGATGAGATCTCACCAAGTTGCCCAGACTGGTCTAAAATCCCTCAGCTCGGGCAATCCTTTCACCTCCGTGCCCCAAAGTGCTGGGATTTAGGTGTGAGCCACTGCTCACTGCCACCCAGGCTTTCTTATCAACTCACCCATGTGTTTCAAAAGAAAAAAGTGACATGAAAGGACTTGAAAGGTGTCTCAATCAAGCATCAAAAAGTGGAGTAAGAATCTATTTACAGTTGTCTAATATTTTATAATGGTTCACACAGCTACATGCTGGAAACATTTCAATTTTATTGCTAATTGAATATACACATGGAAATAACTACACATCAATAATTACATCTGCAAAAATTTTTTTGCCATGTGCTATAGTTTTAATGGTGATTCCCCCTAAGATTTATGTTGGAACATAATGTCCAATGTGATAGTATTAAGAGGTGGAGCCTTTAGAAGGTGATTGAGTCATAAGGGCTCTGCCCACATGAAAGGGAATACTGCCTTTATAAAGAGGTTTGAGGGTACTTCCTTGCCTCTTTTTGGCCTTCTGCTATGTCAAGACAGAGCCAACGAGATACCATATTGGAAGTAGAGAGCAACCTCTCATCAGACCCCAAGTGTGTTGGATCCCTTGATCCTGGACTCCCAGATCTAGAACTGTAAGCAATAAATTTCTGTTGTTTAAAACTACCTAGATTTGGGGTTTTGTTATAGAAACTGAAATAGATTAAGACACTGTGTAAGATGACTAATATATTTGTTATATTATCATATTCATAGTCCCAATTTTATTTAATTGTAGTGTACACTGAACTGTAAGTCAACTATAGCAGCAATAGGTACATGACCACAGCATCATGATGTTAAATAATTATTCATTGACAAAAAAATACTTAAGATTAAAATTTATATGAATTGACCAGGAAGATGCATCAATATTACCAAACAAGTGAAGAATCTTAATGACTAGAGTAACTTTATGTTTCTTTTTCTATTTAAAAGTATTTTAAAAGTTTCGATTTGGTGACATCAATGAAATTTTGCAGCAATCATTTCTCCATTTCAATTTTTTCTGTAATTTTATTTTCCTGTAGTTTTTATTTTTATTTTTGTATTTTTAAAAACATCTAAGTTATCAAATATTGCAATCCAAAATAAAAATTATGATAATTCTTTAACCCTCTTTCCATTGATAGTTGGAGTACATATGTGTCTCTGTTGATCATGGGCCTCTGTGACTTCATAATCAATAGAACAAGGAAGAAGTAATGCTATTACTTCAATTTCTTGGTATCTTCCACTTCTCATATAGAGGTACATTAACTCCTGGATCTAGCAATCACTATATAAAAAGCCTTACTACTTTGGGATAACTGTGAGGAAAGCCAAAATAGCTAAATGGACAAACCATGTGGAGAGATGCTTGTCCAGCACACAACCACTGTGTCATTCTCAGGTAAGATCGTAAAGCAGATCAAGTGTCCCCATGGTTCCCAGGAACAGATTCATTGCCAAAATAAATATTTGCTATTGTTTTAAGTCATCACATTTTTTTGAAACAATAAATACTGTAATGTAATTTGGTGTCTGCAACTGGTATGCTACCATAACAAAGTTCAAATTATTAATTTTATTTCCAGTTTGTGACTATTGGAAATAAAGTGGTATAGTAAGATTCTAAAATGCCTCCCTGTACAATCTTACCACTCAAATCCCAAGGACTGAATATGATGAAATATGGCATCCATGATTATGAAAGACTATGTGGTAAAAAGGGTGTTACAGATGCAATTAAATTTACTAATAGATTGACCTTTAGTTAACTAACAGGGAGATCATTTGGACTGACCTAGGATATTTCCATGGTCCTTTTAAAGTGTAGAGAAAGTCACAGGGTTTCAATGTCCTAGAAGTATTCGACACAATACTGAAGTTTGAGGTTGTAAAGTGCCATACACAAAGACCAAAGAGTAACCTCTAGGAAATGAAAGATCTCCAGATAACAGTCAGAAAGAAGATTGGGAAGGAGGAGTCTCTGTCCTATACTTGCCAGAACTAAATTCTACAAACAACCTGAATTAAACTGAAAGTATATCCTTCCCTAGATACTTCACAAGAATAGCAATATGGCCAAGACCTCAATTTCAGTCTCATCTTCGACAAAGCCTCCACAAACACCACCGGGGAGAGGAGAACCTATTCAGTTAATGACTCTGGGTAATTGACTGACCAAATGCAGAAGAATGAAGTAGGACCCCTACCTATCACCGTACACAAAAATCAACTCTAAACAGATCAAAGACCTACATGTAAAACTTCAAATTATGAAAACCTTAGAAAAAACAGGAGACACCCTTATAGGAATTGGTTGCCAGTTCCAATTTCCACTGGAACTGACTGGCAACCAATTCCTGATCAGAATCCTAAGTGCCCATGCCATAAGAGATAAGATAGACAAATGGGACTTCATCGAACTAAAAAGCTTCTATAACGCAAAAGAAAACATCAAGAGAGTGGGGAGACAGCCCACAGAATGGGAAAAAATATTTGCCAACTGTAAATCTGACAAAGGCCTAACATCCAGGGTATACAAGGAACTCAAGTGTGCTGAAAGAAAAATTACAAACAGTCCTGTTAAAAAGTGAGCAAAAAAGACATGAATAGACAGACATCCTCTCAAAAGAAGATATATAGGCAGTCAAAAGACACATGAAAAAGTGCTCAGCCTCACTAATCATCAGAGAAATGCAAATCCAAACCACCTTGAGATACCACCTAACCCCAGTAAGAATGGCTATCATTTATAAAACAAACAACAGATGCTGGCGAGGATGCGGAGAAAAAGAGACACTTCTCGAGGATGCGGAGAAAAAGAGACACTTCTACACTACTGATGGGAATGCAAACTAATGCAACCTCTTTGGAAGACAGCGTGGCAATTTCTGAAAGAACTAGAAATTGACCTTCCATATGACCCAGCAATTCCCCTATTAGGAATATACCTTGAGGAACTCAAAGCATTCTACAAAAAAGATACCTGCACACGCATGTTTGTTGCAGTTCTATTCACAATAGCAAAAACATGGAACCAGCCATGCTGCCCATCAAAGCTAGACTGGATTAAAAAAATGTGGTACATATACACAATGGAATATTATGCAGTCATAAAGAAGGACAAACATAAGGACTTCACAGCAACTTGGATGGATTTAGAGTCGATCATACTCAGTGATCTATCACAGAAACAAAGAACAGAGTGTTGTATGTTCTCACTCATATGTGGAACTTGAACAATTATAATACTATAAGAAAGGGATTGGCAGTAGTGGGAAACTGTCAAGGGAAGGTGGGTGGGATTGGCAGTTGAGGGAAACTGCTAGGGGAAGGAGGGACATACCTCATCCACAAGGGTACCTGCATAATCAAGATTTGTATACCTAACCCTGAATTGTACCCCACATCTTTATAACAAAAATAAATAAATAAAATTTGTATTTCTTTTAAGGTATTATTTGTTGTTTTTATTGATTCCTGTGTTCCTTCTAGCTTTGTCTTCATTTCTGAAACCAGCTTTCCTTTTATTTTGCAATTTTTCCTTAGTTATATCAACTTATTCCTGAGTTTCTTTTTTTTTTTTTTTTGAGTTGGAGTCTCACTCTGTTGCTCAGACTGGAGTGCTGTGGCACGCTCCTGGCCACCGCCGCCTCCACCTGCTGGGCTCCGGCGATCCTTCCGCCTCAGCCTTCCAAGTAGCTGGAACTACAGGCGTGCGCTACCACGCCTGGTTAATTTTTTGATTTATTGTAGAGATGAGGCCTTGCCAAGTTGCCCAGGCGGGTCTCAAACCCTCGGGCTCAGGCAATCCACTCACCTCAGCCTCCCAAGGTGCAGGATTACAGGCTGAGCCACCAAGCCCGGCTGAGTTTCTTTAGTTCTAATTCTTAGGTTATATTTCTTTTTATATTCTATTATTTTCTTCATGTTTTTGACAAATTTTAAAATAGAAAATGATAGTTTGACTTAATCTGTGGACAATTCTTTTGGCATGCTTTCATTTATTGTGTTAAAGGAGGTGACTTTGCGTCTTCTTTTTTTTTTCTTAAAATAACTTTGTATAAAATTTGACCTTGATAGCCCTGTCGTATTACCATTTTTTTAAACGAGAAAGTAGTTTTCTTGCACGATAAAAGGTGGTGGCATTCGGGGTAGCTTTTCTAAATGTACAGCTTTTCTTTTTACATTTATTTTCTTGTAAAATTAATTTAAAAATTAATGGCTTGCGTGCTGAGATTTCCTGATTCTTAACAATCTCACCTCTTTTTCCTGGATCAAATTTTCCTCTTATTTTCCACTGTTCTCCTCCTGTATAATTTTGACTCCACTCCTGGAAATTTCTGTGCATTGTTGCAGTCTCTCCTGGAACGGAGCTCTAGTGGGTCTGTGTGTAGACTTGTTAAGGACTTTATGTACCGGTCTCTGTCACAGAGACATTGTACTCACCTTCTATAGCAGTGGGTCAACCCCTCCAATTTCTGCTGCTGTCCTCAAATGGGCCTGACACACGTTAGTATGCTGCCTGTTGGCTATTTTGGGGTTCTCTTGTCTTTGCTCTGTCGACATCTGTTGCTTTCCTCCGCTCTTTCTCATGTGGAAGCTGGATATCACGCAGGTCTCGATGATTTTATCTTGTTCACCTGTCACCTAGTTTTGCTGAAATGTTATCTGTGGGTTATTGCCTTTGCTATGGAAGCTCTGTCTGATGTTTGCAATCACCTGTGGGGATATGGACGTGCTGGAAATCCATGGCTCCACCTCCACCATCTTCCCACAAGCCCCTGGCTCTGTCTTCTCTGTGATTCTTTTTCTCTCTCTTCTATGACTCCTGTTCTTTTAGAACTATAGAATATGATTTTTTTTATTTTTTTCTTCAATTTAATTCAGAAGTCACGTCCTGTATTTCCATGTTCTTTAAATGGTCCTAGCAATGGCAACATACACATCAATTTCTTTAAAATCTAAAGTCTCCTCTCAAGCAGTACAAGGACCACGGACCACTTCAAATCTCATTATCTCTATCTGTTATAGTTTTGTTCAGACTTATTCACATTTTACTTTTTTTTTCCTCATCATTCTCTCTTGGACCATTTTACTTATACCTGTGTCACCATCCTTCAGAGTTTGTCTTAGTAAGGGTCTGCTGGTGGCATCGCTCACAATTTCTATTTGCCTGTAATTGTCTTATCTCATTTTCATTCTCATTTCTTTTTTCATGACTATCTCCATCTCTCCTTGAGTCATGGATCATATTTCTAGGTAAAAATTTAAGCCAAGGCTTCCCATATTGGATGATGGGTGTGGTGGCACATGCCTGGAGTAACAACTACTTGGGAGGCTGAATTGGGGTATGGTTTGAGTCTAGGAATTCGAGTCCAGCCTGGGTAACATAGAAAGAGCCCATCTCAAAAATATACATATATATGTATTCAATGCGAAAAGCAAGGAATATTAGACTCAGTTTTAAACAGATAATGATTTGGCATTTCACAGGGGTCTTCATTATAGTTAGAACAATCTTTTTGGTTAAAAGACAACTCTTCTGAATTGTACTTATTAAAAATATTCTTCAATTTGAGCATCATTACTGTGACTGATTAAAGTACAAGTCAGTAAATATTTATTCTTCTCTTCCTCCTTGGGGAAATGCATATTTCCATGCTCCACTGACCTTGGGCTTGGTCATGCGTAGCATTTTGCTTTAGATAGACAGTTTTCAGTGAAGGTGATCTAAACAGATGACTTAAGAGGCATGGCGTTGGGCCGACTTACAGCTTAAAGCAAAGCCTCAGCTGACCTGCAAACCTGCAAGAAATAAACAAACAAATAAATAAATAAACACTCATCTTTGTAAGCTCCTGAGCTTTGGGGGTGGTTCGTTGTGCAACATTATTGGGCAATAGCTGACAATGACAAAATTGTTTATAATTACATTGTCTAAGCATGATTACAGGTAAAGAGCACTTACTTGCTTCACTTCAGAGTATCTGAGCTGTCAAACCAGATGTGGAACTCCACCTTAAAAAGACTTGGGCGAGAGAATGACCTGTTTTGTAAACCTGGAATTTATAGGTTACATTGAGTCTTCTGAAACTGGAGGCTCCATAGATTACCACTGGCTTAGCTTGATTTTTTTCTATATACCATGTGCAACACTCCTGGAAACCTTAAAGAATGACTTAGTCCTTGCTCTCTACCTTATAAAGAACCTACAATCACATTCTAGCTTATCACCCTACAAATCCTATCTTCAAGAGTCCCACAGCCATATTCTGCCTTTGATACAATGTGTCCAATGTTTATCTGCATGTGACACTAGTTGTGAAAGAATTAGGAAAGGAAGATTTGACCCAAAGAAAACAACTCAAAACAAATAAAAGGCAAATGCAGGAGATTTCCAATCAATTACTTCCCACAGACGAAGGATGACCTTGAGCAAAAGTTGCTACTCTCTACAGCAAGGTTAAGACTCTTGAGAAAAGAGGAAGCTGAGGCAAATTGGGCAATATCCTGTATATACCTCAATGTCCAGAATCACACTTAGCAACTGTGGTATAATAAATCTTAGATATTTGTTCCCAGTTCCTGGCACACAACACCTCAAGTCCTTGGAATCTCCAGAGCGATGAGTGTCTTTTGAATGCTAGTGAGATGGTGACCGATAGATTGCTCCAGGATGGGGGTTGGTTGCCAGAGGAACAAATCATGTGATTAGAGGGTTGGAACTTTCAGCGCCAGCTCCCAAATGTTAGTGAGGGAGGGGGTGGGCTGAAGATGGAGTTAATCGCCAATGGGATATAATGTAATCAATCATATCTACATAATAGAACCTTCATTAAAACCTCATAATCAACAGGATAGGGAGAATTTCCCAGTTGGTGAACACATGGAGGTACTAAGAAGGCGGTGTACCCCATCTTCATGAGGAAGAACTCCTGTGCTAGGGACCCTTCTAGAACTCCTATTATATACCTCTTCATCTGCCTGTTCATTTATATCTTTTATAATAAACGAGTAAACATAAGGGAAATGACCTCCTGAGTTCTGTGAGCTGTTCTAGCAAACTATCAAGCCCGAGGGATCGGTTGTGGGAACTTCCAATTTAGAGTTGGTCAATCAAAAGTATAGATGGTCTGAAACTTGTGATTGGCATCTGCAGTGAGGGTAGCCTTGTAGGACTCAGCCCTTTAGTTTGTTGAATCTGATGCAGATTCCAGGGAAATAATGTCGGAATTAAATTCGATTGTAGGATCCCCAATCAGTGTCAGAAAGTTGAAGTAGACTTGGAAAATACATCACACATTTGGTATTAGAAAAAAAGAAGCTTTCATTTGGGGTCAGAAATGGTGTGAGGAAATTGTAGAAAATAGGGCACAGAAGTCTAGGGCACATTTAAAGCACCCCTTCACACTCACAGAAGCGTGTGCACATGAATCCACTTGAAAACGGCGGATTGTTGAGTTATATAGAAACGTAGTCAAAGAAACTTCAGTTTAACAGAGTCTAAAGCAATTTTTTGAGGGTGTAGTTTGTTTTTTGCTAGTTCTCACGCGCCTTCTTAACTCTAAGACTTTTTTCTGCTGGGTGTGAAGGGTTTCTTCTGTAACCTGTATAAGTGCCAAACTTCCTACTGTTAGCCAATAATTTCTTTTTGATATCCCATCAGCACACTGCTGTTTTCTGACCCAATTCCTACCTTTCTGACAGCTCCTCTTGTCTTCTATGCCAGTTCACTTCTTCATGCTGTCTGTTATAGGTTATTGTTTCCAGTGTCCCATCTTCGACCCCCTTCCCATCTCACTAAACACATTTTCCCTCATGCCTACAATCATGATTCAATTGGTAATGAATCCAAATAAATGTCTTTTACTTAATTCAGAATCACCACTTACTCACATTTAATACAGTCTTAATAAATGGCTGAAAAAAACAATTACAATTACAAATATAATCTGATTCACCAGAATCCTAATCCCACACAGCTTTGCAGTACTACAGGTATCGTGAATAATGACATCTGTAACAATGCAATAAAACCCTTTTTTCAACTTAAATATTTTACATGGTATGGAACTGCCTTCAACCCATCTATGCTGCCAAGATATACCACTGTTCCTGCCAGATCTAACGTAATCAACTTGCCACCAAGGGCCTGGTTGGTCTCCTTGAGGGATACGGCCATATCAGAGAACTCAGTATGAGTCTCTTCAGCTGATAAGTGGAGAATTCAATAACGGCAGTGGCTAGATCAGTCCCAGTGAAAGGGAGCCCCATGGTTCAATGGAACCATGTTGGGCTCATGCAAGGCTTCCTCCTCAGCTACCATGGCTCTTCTGTTTATGGGCTAGTATTCAATGATTGGGTAACTGAGGACAGACAATGGCCAAGTCATTGGTTGTTTAATGCCTCTTCTAAAGGGATGTTCTCTAGTCACTCTTAACACATAATAAAAAGATCTTCACTCTTCAGGGTCAACCCCATGTATTCATCTACATGCCCCCTCCCTAGATCACCTTATCTCTGAGATTCCAAATTTGCTCTTTGTAGGCCCTGAAACCATGAAGCCATTTTTTACTGCTCAAGTCCATGTATATCCTTGCCTTGAATGCTTTTTTCTCTAACAGAGAGATGACTAGGTATACTGTCTGAAGCTCTGCCCACTAGGATGGTTTCCATTCACCACTGTCTTCAGCTACCCCCTTGCCAGAAGTGTGGCAGTGCAGCAGTAGTCGTTATTTGACTTGTACCAACATAGGAAGCCTCCCCATCTGTGTGCAAAGGTCATGTTTTTCCCCTATCCTGGTCATAGGGAACTTCCCCCAGGTGTTAGGTGAAGGGTTGGCACTGGTGCCAAGGTGGAAGGTAACACAGAGCCCAACACACCTGCTTGTGCACCTTACTATGATTTTTTTTTTTCAGTTGGAGTCTCACTCTGTCGTCCAGGCTGGAGTACAGTGGCACACTCACGGCCACCCCAGCATCGAACTCCTGGGCTCCAGCGATCCTTTCACCTCAGCCTTCCAAGTAGCTGGAACTATAGGGGTATGCTACCACGCCCGGCTGATTTTTTGATTTATTGTAGAGACGTGGTCTCAACCAAGTTGCCAGGGCTGGTCTTGAACCTGTGAGCTCAGGCAATCCACTTGCCTCGGCCTCCCAAAGTGCTGGGATTACAGGCTGAGTCACCGAGCCTGGCCTTACTATGATTCTAAGCCTGCCAAAGCTGGATCTTGGATTTGCCACTTCTAGCTTTTAAGGTCTGATACTGGATTTGCCTGATCTTATGGCTTGGTGAATCTGAGTGTCCTTATTTTATATGGGAAGTTCTGGCTGCATAGGTACTTGATGTCCCACAGTCAGATGTTCCATTTCTATTAGGGTCCAGTTAGATGTCGGGTGCTTTTGTCTACTACAGATAGCAAGATCTAGTGAGTAGGAGCATGCCTGCATCTCTTTTATTACAGTTCTAGTATCATGAGATCTTTTGGGTCATGTGACCCAAGTGGTAGGGCTTCTTATATCATAGCTTGGCACTTCTTCAGAGTCTTTCTAATTCTGGACCACTCAAACTAGCAGCCTTCCACACCACTCTATAAATGGGTTAGCGCAGTATCCCCCATTCAGAACATTCTGCTTCCAAACTTCCAAGCATCGTTTTTCTTCCTGAAAAGCAATTATAGACGCAGTACCTTATTCTTGAGAATCTGGGGGTGGGGGGTGGGGATGGGGGATTTTCTGGCATGCCTGGAAAAACCACCAATGTGTTATGCCCTTTAACCATTGCAGGCTTTTTCTGCCACCCTCTGAAGTTCACGTGGCTTACCACAGCATCAGAGTACTTGCTATGTCCTGCTTATCACATCTCATTAACATGATATTATTAATATAGTGGATCGATACATTTTGTGGAATGTCCAATTGGCCCAGGTACATTGAACTATCTTGTTATAGAGAATATGATACTTAACACAGCCATGAGATAAGAATTGTGAATGTACATTTGCCATCCAACACGAATACAAATGACCGATAATTTTATTTCACCATGAATACTGGAAAGAATGCATGATTATCTGGATACTCCTCATTAGAGGCTCGTGTACTATAATAAAGATATATGCATCACAGTTGCCACCTTTGGAGTTCTTACAGTAAGCACTTACCTCTAGCCATAAATAGTCCTTTGTCATCTGCCATGATTGCCTGATCTGGTAAGGATCAGACTAGTGAGTTAAGTGCGTATTTGAGGGGGACCACATCTCTGCATCCTGTTAATTTCTCATGGTGGCACTAAACGCTGCCATTTCCCTTAAGATGTGTCTTTGGTATTGAATGACTATCTCGACTGGGGTGGTGGTGTGGGCAGTTTGAGGGACTTTTCCTTTCCCTTTTCTGTTTTTTTGTTTTTTTTTTTTGAGTTGGAGTCTCACTCTGTCGCCCAGACTGGAGTGCAGTGGCTGCTCCAGGCCACTGCAGCCTCGACCTGCTGGGCTCCGGCGATCCTTCTACCTCAGCCTTCCAAGTAGCTGGAATTACAGGCGCGCACTACCACGTCCAGCTAATTTTTTTGATTTATTGTAGAGATGAGGTCTCGCTTGCCCAGGCGGGTCTCGAACCCGCGGGCTCAGGCAATCCACTCACCTCAGC